>JAEIHY010013224.1:0-30015 GCA_018904565.1 Drosophila tsacasi | reverse complement strand
TTACATACATTTGCACAAAATTAATATACCTTTGTACCTACGGTACATGGTATAACAATATAAAGATAGTTTCGAAAAGCCAAAGTTTGCATACCCTTGAAGGCTTATAAAAATATATTAGTCTAGATTTTTTACAAATAGCTTAATCAACTTGGCTTATGATACTGATCAGGAATATCAAAATTTCTAATATCTGAGTGCATTTGATCTGTAAATATAGAGTTAATATTATTTTAATACATGGTATCTAGAGTGTATTGGTGTATCTTTCATTTTCCACGCGGAACTGCTGAAGGAGGAACCTTCCTTCTCCCTTTTTAAAGCTTTTTATACACTTTCTCAAATGTTAGTCGTCACAAAAAACTCCACTTTTTGTCTCCCCCCAGTAAAAAACAAGTTTTTTATAGTGGCTGTTATTTTTAATGCGCTTACAAGTGTCCGAGTGTCTCTGTGCTGCATTGAACAACACGCACTCCACAAAACTTACAAAATTCATTGTTAATGTTATCCCTATGCCACAAGCAGGCTAAAAATAAACCCCGACCTTCGGTGCTTGTCCGATAGTTTTTGTTATCAAGTACATAAGCAGACAAATGCAGTTTCATACATTTAAAATGTACAAAAGGGGTTTCAGGGGATCGGGAAATTATTGAGATAGAACAATAAAGAAGGAAAAGTAAATCAATCAAATATGAGTTTATTCAGAGAGTGAGGCTAAAGGGAAGAAGAAGGAGAAAGAATAAAATGATTAGGATGCGGGGTATGGATGACAAGAAGGCTGTTAGTTTAACCTTTGAGTGACCGGCAGCTTCTTGCGCCGTCTACGCAATTGCTGGCTGCGATCCCAGTACTCATAGTAACGTTCCTGTTTTAACCACTCCTGGTACTTATACCACCACTCTTCCCACTTGATATAGTCCTGGAAATAGATAAATATATGTATTCCATTGTCATTTGTGGTTTATCCAATTGCATTACCTTCAGATCCAGATCCCTTAGATAACCACGACTCTTGTAGTATTCGTAACGGACGCGCACATCATCCCACGACAGCATTCCCGACGGTGCTGTGGTGGCCAACTCCTCCGGAAAGTGCCCGGCCGGCGCCGGCGAGTACGAATAACGACGCGGCGGCGACTCCAGGCCCTCTTCGATCATCACTTTGAGGGCCCCACCGGCGGAGTCTTTGGTGATGCGCATATTCTCCATGTTGCTGCGATCGATGCTCCACTGCGCCATTTTTCCGAAACGCTCTGAGAGCGTCAAACGCGTCGTGGCCGAGAACGTGGGCATCGAGCCCACCTCGTCGCTCGAATCGCCCGAGTCGTCCGAATCGGAGGAGGAGTTAGCCGCGTTAGCTCCGGCTCCACTGGCCGTCCCGCTCGGATGCTTTTTGCGTTTCTCACCTTCAATTTTAATGCGTGGCCTCATCTGTACGAATAAAATAATATTATCGGTGCCCTTAAACTCGTTTCTTCTTTGCTACCCACCTCCTTCTCCTTCTTTTTCTTTTTAGCCTGCGCGGTGGGCGCTCCGGCTGGCGCTGCTGCCGGCTCTGGTGGCTCTGGAGGACGGTGCTTTAGACGCGGATCTTCCGGCGGCGGAGAATGACGAGACGACCGCGCGATCTTCATGTGGGCATCCGACGAGGACCCGCGTTCATGACTGATGTGACGCATTTTCGCCTGGCGATACTTTTCCATTGCGGATACCGAACTGCCACCACCTCCGCGCACGGGCGGTGGGGTACTTGGCCGACCATGGATGCGGCCATGTGAATCCGACGGAGGGGGCGGCGGCGCCCCTGAACGATAATGGCCACGTGGCTTGGGTGGCGGCGAACGCGGACCACGAGATCTGCGAAGGGAATAAAGGTTTTAGTAAAGATATGCGAGACTTCCCCGTACTCTGTCGGGCTTACCGAGATCTATGCCGATGGCTGGGCGAGCAAAGGGAGCAGGAGTCATCCGAACTGCTGCTCATCGAACTGTTTGAACGCGAACGCATCGAGTGCTAAAAGACAGAAGATCGGTCAGCATTTTATTTTTAATCCAGATCATGTCATCTGATTGACTACTCACCCTTGGCGGCGGCGATGGCGGACGCTTGGAGCGCGGTAGAATATGGGTGACGCCGCCCCGCTTTTCCATGCCAGACGACGACGACGGCGGAGGCAGCGGCGGCGAGCGACGACGGCCCAGTGGAGAGCGCGACGCGTTTGGCTTCCTTCGCAGCGAGGAGGAGCCACTGCTCGGTTCCGGCGGTGACCGTGGCCTTCCGTGGCCATTGCCCGGCCGACGCATCATGGCGTCGTGGCTGTTGGGCGAACGCGGCATCGGCGGCGATCGCGGTCCGCCGCGCCGCTCCAAGCCGTGCATAGGCATTGGCGGCGAACGGCGACGCGGCGGCGGTGACAGCGGTGGAGACTTGCGCAGACGGGACCGGCTCCGGGAGTGCGGCGATCGGGAGCGGCCATAGCGCGGTGGCGGCGGTCCGGGCGGAGGTCCTCCGGCTCCAGTCGGCGGATAGCGGCCATAGGGAGGCGCTCCTCCCTCGCGGGCATCCCGGCCCTCGCGACCATCTCGTAGGTCCCGATTTTCGCGCTCACGATCGCGGTCACGGTCGCGGTCGCGGTCTCGATCGCTTTCGCCGGAGCTGCTCTCGCCCTGGATGTACATCTTCTTGTAGCCGGTGTGACGCCAGCGATTCGGATCCTTTTCCTCGGCCTCGATCAGCTTCTTGTCCCAGTAGTCGTTGGTGGTGTTGGCGCGAGCCTTCTTCATGACGTTGTCAATCTCGCGTCGCTTGCCAGCGGGTAATGACGGATCTGCAAGTTGAGATGGGAGAGAGGTCAGCTACGGTTTTCGCATCGCCTGCGTTTCGCCTCGATCCGATCCGCTTTCCCGGGAAGCCCCTTTATTATGCTTTTATTAGGGTCCTTAAGACATGGCTAAGCGCGAATCGCAAATCGCTAATCCCGGCGAGATATGTACTGTAGTAGGCTTTCCCCAGCCCAGGGTCTAGGTCAAGGAGCAGTTGCTGCTTGGTGGTGGAATGGTGGAATTCAGGTACCTGTTATGCGGGCAGCCGTCGGCTGCCTGTCCATATGCAGTTTGGGATTCAGTTCGGCGCGCCTGCGCGACGCCATCGCGGTTTGCGGATACGGGACTCGGGAATCGGGGTTTTCGGCCCGGCAACAATCGCGCACGTTTATTGCCCAGGCGCTTTCGTGTTTATACCCGTATTTACGCGACAACACACTTTACCATTTCAAAAACATACACACAAGCTGCAAATATATTACAATTGATATATAGAAACATGTAAGAGAGCATTATAAATGGCCAACAAAAAATAACATCAACAGCAACATAGAGAAGGAAAGAGAGAGAGAAATATAAAGATTCAGCGAGTCAGGGAGTCCGACGGACACGTTCCGGCTGCCATGGAGAGCGTGGCGAGGGGAGGGGAATGCTCGAATTCAACCCATAACGCGTCGCGGGGGGAAACGACCAGAGATCCGAGCTGGATCCGATCCGAATCCAAATCGGCCGACAGAGTAGCATAAATATATCCAACCGGCTTTCGCGATTGTTTCACACTTGCATTTTCTTCATCTTCCATTTTTCTGCTTTCCGCACATACACATACACACACACCAGCACCAATTTATTTGCTTTGTCAGCACGAGAGAGGAACTCGAAGCGAACGAGCGTGCGAGGGAGACAGAGTGAGGCAAAGGGACTCCCGACGACAGCATTTAAAACCGATATCAAACTTTGGCGATTGTGTAAACGACGTAAACAGACACTATACTAATTTGCTTACATTTGGCAACGTTTGCGTGCACGCTATTCGGGATTTTGTAAGGTTTTGATGGCAGAAAACACGGCGAAGAATTTTTTCTTTTTCACGGGCTTGCGTCGGCCATGTTAGTCAGACCGTATGTGGCATGCGTAAAATTACCACGGTACAATACGAACCCGCGGAATAGGAACGACGGAATTTGTTGACCCCTATTCATTTTAATAATTTTATATAATAATAATGACGATTCTACTAGAAAGCGATTAACAATATTATGACTCATTTTAAAAAGAAACTTCTGACACAAAAAATTGAACAGTAGTTTTAGTCGTGGCTCGTGACTCGGCACACTTAAAAAATATCGAATTGGCAATATACAAATGACGCATGGTCACACAGCCGTATTTTCTGTGAAAATATAAAAATTAGAAAACATTAGTAAAATAATAATAAAATGCAGAGGGATGAAAAGCTATTCGAGATGACGCTGGATACCGTCCTCCAGCGCCTACACGACCTCAAGCTGGCGGTGCTCTCCATGATCCAAAAACTCGAAATGGAATACGAGACCATCAACTGGCCTACGTTCTTAGACAACTTTGCTATTATTTCCAGTCATCTCACGGGGCTGACAAAAATCCTGGCAAAGGAACAGTGCCCACCGCTGCGGAATCGCACCGTCCTGCCTCTGCTGGTCTCCATGGAAAGGGACGATACGCTCATCAATATCACAGAGGCTCGGGTGCCGGTCTTTTCGCATGACATTGTCCCGGACTATCTGCGCACCCGGCCGGATCCGATCACCGAGCAGAAGATGCAGCAGAACGAGCAGAAGGCGGCCAACCTCACCAATGATGCGGCCATGAAGCAGGTCACGCAGTACAACAAGGTCGTCTCGCACGTCCTGGACATGGTGAGCAAGGCGCGCGAGGAGTGGGAAATAGAGAGTTCCTCGCGCACGGGAATCCAACAGACGAGCAGCATGGCGGACACACAGCTGCTCGTCGCCGCCGTGGGCATGGGCAAGGGCCTGAAACTAACGAACTACGGACCCGGGCCGGGCATGATGGTCCCCCCGTCGATCCGTGCACCCTCGCCCATGGGCGGACCGGCCATGAGTCCGGGCAATGTGCAGCAGCAGCTGGGCAAGGCGCCGTCCGCGGTGAAGACCAACATCAAGGCGGCAAATCAGGTGCACCCGTTCTCTCGATAGCAAAATCCTTAGTTTATTGTTGCGCTTTGCACTGCAGAGTAATTATATCTTCCATCTGGCGGAATGTATGGTCATAATAAATTATATGTACTTAGGGTAAGACTATGATTAAGCAAACATAAACATGAACAGCTTCAGAAGAATCCAACTCAGACTTTCTTTGTTTCCGGCTGCGCGTGATTCTCTTCAATGAGAATATCGTGCAGCTTAATATCCTGCGGTGTGGAGGTGTCGATCAGTTCCAAGCACACCGCTCGCGTTTCGTCCCTCTGCTTCTGGAGGCGACGCACAATCCCTATGAACATCTTGCCCAGCGTAAGCTTGCGGAAGCGGACACAGTTCTCCTGGCTCCAAACTACATCTTCCAGTTGAATGCCTAAAAAATTAAGGAGAGGAAACGAATGAGATTAGCAAGTTATAGGAATGCAGTTTGTAGTAGAGAAGCTCACCATATAATTCAGCTGGCAGCGCCATCTTGGGCAGCTTCCTCAACTCCGGCGGGAGTGTTTTCAGTTGATCACAGGCCACCACACCTTCGTCGCCCACGTCCACAAAACTCACGTGTATAATCTCATCGTAAATCTTGCGAATATTGACCCTGCAAAAGCAATGAATATAATTATTTTCCAATTATTCTTAAGCATCAATTTACCGATGATAAACGCCCTCACTGTCGGGCGCGGCATAGGCCTCGCCGATGGCCAATTGCGAGGGCTGGACTCCCTTGGCGGCCAATCCTTTGCAATGTTCTTGCAGCTCCTTCATCAAACACTGCAACTGATTGTAGCATTTGTAAGGTTGAATCTGCCGGCGGATGAAATTAAATTAAAACCAGTTTAGTTAGCAACAGGAACTAGGAGCTGACTCACCGCAAAATGTCCTGGATTGATGGAGAGCGATACTCGCACCTCGAAGTAGGCGCCCACGGCCGGAATAGCCTCGTAATCCTTAAGCAGGAGCGTCGAAAAGGTTGTGGCTCCGGATCTCTTTGGGGATGGCTTTTGAGGCGTCGCCGGCGAACTGAAGGCGACAAGGTCGCTGCTGCTGCTCTGACTTGAGACGACAGAGCTAAAGCTGCCGCGTCTGGGCTGCAGATCATCTAAAGACTCCAGACGAGTCGTACTGCGGGTGTGGGTTTGGGGGAGCAGGGATTAACCAGGGAATAGGATGGGTGGAATGGCAGGATTGTGTGGTTAGATTGAAGGTATGAAAAACACATTTGCACTCTCGGGCTTAGCGGGTATTAAGATGGCAGTTCATGATTATATTTCGTCGATTATATACAAAGATGTGAATAACTTAAGGTTAGCTTACAGTAGGTTCTTTATCGAAGATGTATTTTCGTTAGCAAGTCAGCTCCAGTTTATCGAAAGCACTAATAGAAACTAAGCATTAACCAGGGGATCGTGTTAAGTGGTGGTGAGTAAATGGCTTTATGAGGATGCAAGTTATTGACAATGATCATAATGGCCATGAATGAACAGTTTACATTGATATTGCAACACTTACGTTTGAATCTCGAATTCCATTCTAAGGCCGGTGTTCACACTGCTGTACATCGATTCCGGTCCCTGGCGAATGTATACCTTAACGAAGGGTTTCTTAACGTCCTTGGCTACCACTTTGAGCTGAAGAAAGAGTCGGGGGCAAGGCTTTAATAATTAAATATTTAAAGTTTAAAGAGGATAAACCTACCAAAGCTTCGCTGCGCGGCGGCAACAGTGTACGCAGTCGTCCCATCATATGACTCGTGATCTGGGGAACGTCGTACAGGCCAACAGCCAGTGCCTGTGGTGGGTACGAGGCCAGAGCTCTGTTGTTGGCCTCCAGCCGGTAAATGTTGGAGATGTGCGTCTTGCGCTGCCGTCCGTCATCTATGTAGTAGATGTCGAAGGTCTCCTCATTGGGATTTTGGGGCTTGGCGACCAGTCGCCCGCGGTACCACTTCAGACCCTCAACAGACTCGTCACACACGAAGACATGTCGATCGTGGAGCAGATCAGAGAATCGCACGCGATCCTGTTCACCCAGATCGGCCGCTGTGGTGGCAATGCTGCGTTCCACGAAGCTCAGGTCTTCGTTGCGGAGCAGCACCATCAGATCGCCCTCCTCGGTGATGTGCGTCACAAAAATGGGTGTGGTTTTTCCGATATTCTGTTCATCATTGAGCGTAGGCGGCGGCGTATTCTTGATGATCCTACTGGCCACCAGATCATTGAGGTGGACGTCCTCGGCCGTGGATGTGTCGTAGAGAGTGGCCACCAGACATGCTTGTCGTCTGCCTTTTCCCACTATGCCCTGAACAGCACCGCCCTGTTCGAGGAACTGCTTCTGGCTGGTGAGCACACGGGCCACCACTGTCTGTCCCTCCAGCTCGGCAATCAGTACGCGCTGAGCGTGGGGATGATCCCTAAATTTGTCCAGAGCATACAGACTGATACAAATTGCTTGTGCTGGAAGCACCAGGAACTGGGCCGGGCACTGGAACATCTCCTCGAACGAGAACTGCGCGCAATCTCCAAAGTCCACAAAGTGGCACCGACAACTCTTCTGTTCCGCGTCTACGGCGATCACACGAACACGGTTCCAGCCCTCGCGGATCTCAACCAGATAAAGCTCGTCGACATGCGGATTCAGCACCTGTTGGCGGTAGTGCGGCACCGCCATGTGTCGGCTCATGTGTGTTGTCAGCTCCTCCAGCTTTCCAAACTGATCGATCAGTCTGACCCAAACCTCAGTCGTCGAACTGCAGTAGCTAATGAACATGTTCCAATCGTGCGCTCCGCCCTCGTTCATTTGCCACGGGAGCACCAGCTCTGGCATCGTGGTGGGCTTGTTAATACAAATGGGAAACGGGGAGCCGGGATCGTTGGCGAACAGAATGATTCGCGGATTAATTCCGTGCTCAACGCGAATCTTGTCAGACTCGATGATCAGATCGTACCAGTGGCTGGGTAGGTGGTGGCCAAAGGTC
Source organism: Drosophila tsacasi (assembly GCA_018904565.1). NCBI lineage: Eukaryota > Metazoa > Arthropoda > Insecta > Diptera > Drosophilidae > Drosophila > Drosophila tsacasi. Next base: position 22,021 of record JAEIHY010013224.1, on the reverse strand, counting down.
CTGCCGTACCAATCCTCCAGCTTGTGGCCCAGAATGCCGTGCGGGTACTTAAGCAGCTCTTGGTACAGTCCCTCGATAAACTCCTCATCGTTGACCGTGCACACAGAGAGCTGCTTGCGCGACTCGGCGTGCTTGATGCGCTCAATGGCGATCTGAGCTGTGCGCTGGCGGGCCGCTTCCTCATTCACAAACTCCTGCGGATAGCTGCTATAGACGTCGCCCTCAATCCTCACCGAGCAATTCAGACGTGGCGGCGTATTGAAGATGTTGAAAGTGGGCTTTTCAAAGCCATGGGCTTCGCAGTACATATTCAATGATGAAACGGCGTCGTATGTCGGATTGAACTTAAAGTTAACTGCCTTTTTGCCTATCGGCGTCAAGCTCTTATTCATGGGAACTTTACTCGTTACTCTCAAAACATCTACCGCCGGCGACGTTACTTTGCTTTTCTCGTTCTCCGGCGAGTCGGGCGGCGTGATGGGAGTCACCACCGGTGGAGTCAAAGGCTGTGGTTGCGCTTTAAGTTTAAGTCTATCATTTACCGAAATGGCATTAGGGCGCATCGGTCCTGGGTAAGTCACGCGCGGATGCAACGGCCGCTTATAGCTGCCGCCAGATGAATCAGCATCGACACTTGGTGCGTTCGGACGGTAAGATGAGCTATTCCCCAATATGGCTCGCAGCGGTGGGTTGCCACCACCACCACCGTTCTGTTTGCTCTGCCCATTGCTCTGAACGCGGCTCTGACTATGACCATTGGTGGTGGATGCGATCTTATCATTCGGTATAGTGATCAAGATCTTTTCCTTGTCCATCTGGGCGGCACGCGTGGTGGTAGGTCCTTTGGGTTTCTGCGCTCGATCCTTCTCCATCTCCTGCTCGCGGGTTTCGCAGCTCTGACTCTGCGTCTTAACCTCCGATTTCACACTGTCCTGTTTCGGAGTCTCTGCTCTTTCGGTCTTCTGTTTCTCCAACTCCTTCTTGAGATCTTCTTTGGATTTTTCCAAAGATTCCAGCAGTGCGCGTTGCTCACTCTCGTGCTGCTTTTGTAAGGTATCCAGCTGCTTCACGAAACGCTCCTCAACCTCTTTTTCTATCTTAGCCTGCAGCTCTTCAGTGATCCGAGTTTCAAGCTCCTGATTAACGCTACTCCTGATTTCCTTTTCCAAATTCGACTTTTGCGTGATTAGATCGCTTCTCAGCTGCTCCAGTTCGCGCTGCTGGTCCTGACGGTTCTTCTCGAATCTCTGCTGGATGAGATCCTGCTCCTGCTGCTGCTGGCGGACACGGTTCAGTTCGTAGTTAAAAGCTTGCACTGGATGAGGTTGGGATGGGGGACAGTACTGTTGCTGTGGCTGATTCTGATTCTGATAATAATTCTGAGGCGCTGGACGATGGTATTGCTGGTAGTTGTTGTTGTGATATTTGTTGACGTAGGAGACAGGGGTTATTTTAGGCTTAAACTTAGTCTTTGCGCTGCTCTTTTGATATCTGACCATAGACGCAATGTGTTCGGTCTTGGCACTAAACTTCGCAGAGACGATGACCTGTGAAAGGAAAATATGTTGGAATCAGCAAGTCTAAACTGGGGATTATAACTAGTTTATGCGCATTTGTTTCGAGTTCGATTTGGGGGCCATCCTAGATAGCATTTGCTTTCTTTAGTTTCTTGGAAGGGAAAGCCGATTCGCTTGGACAACTCTTTTCTTTGGGTAATCCAATATGGCACATTTAACTGCACACCAAGCTATTTTGCAGCCAAGCCTGTTTACTCAAGTGCTGCTGGGTATTGTTTAGAAATCGGAGCAGTTGAAGTTATAATTTTGTTTACGCGCTCACACAGTCGAGTGATTCAGCGTCTGAGCTGCGTTTCAGCACTGAGATCTTTATAGGGTCACAGCTCCAATGGAGCAATGGATGGGTCTGGATTTGGGCAGGGCTTTGAAGCTCAAGACGTGATAATAGTGCACAGAGAGCGCTTGTCTGGGAGGCGGCACATTCGAATTGTTTATATTTAATTGCAATCTGTGTATATACAGTGGCAGCAGCTCTTTACACAGTGAATAAAATTGATTTCTTGCTGTTTAAGCATATATTATGCTAAGTTATACTGATAATATTGGAAGAAAGGCATTTCTTGTTAAAAATTTTTAGTACATTAACTATTTTTTTATAATTTTAATGAGTAGCAATGATGTATCATCAGCTGGCATGCGTTTACTTCGTGGCTGCATCTCTTGGATGCCCGATTATCGATTTGGCATTGCAATAAGCAGGCCGGAAGCACCGCCCACACGCCCGCCCACAGGTGAGCGAACGCCAGGTGCATTGCAAGGCGAACACAGACTTTACATTGAGAACAATGCAAAAAAGTTCAAGTGTAGCCATTTGTGGAGACGGATAGGCGAAGACGAAGGAAATGGCGTTCGTTCACTTTCACCATGCAATCACACCGACACACTCTCACACAGTCGCAAGCGAAATAAAAGTTTAAATTGCTGGCATTTTCGATTTTCGTGTTACTACACTCTTTTTGTTTTTCGTATTCGGTTGCATTTATAAAGCGCTTAATCAGCACGAATCGCAGCACGAAAAAATAAATAAAGAGCAAAGCTCGAGGAAAGCCAAGGCCCGCGAAAAACCCTAAACTAGACTAGGTAAGACCCATTGTTTACACTTCTGACGGCGAAGATGAAAAGAAGAAGACGCTGTTGACACGTTGCCCCTTGAATGGGCAGCCCCGTTGACGGTGGGGTGCGTGGCGCGAGACAGCGGAGAGAGCGAGGGGAAAACAAGAGCAGCAGCAGCAGCCCGCGTTCAGCCAGCGACAGAGACTGAAAGCGGCGCCGCCGAAGCGCCCGCATGCCAAAAGCTCGTCTGTCGGTGGTGGCTACTTGGCGTGGTTAAATACAGTGGTTCGCAGCTTAAGCTGCGGCATGAAAAAAACCCATAAATTGGTTTTTGATACATTATTATTTTGTTTTTTTTTTTATTATGAAGATAGTTTTTGTTAAATAAACATGTTAATATTATTATTTAAAATACTGCGTTTAAATTTTTCGATTATCTTTGCTAGATTAGCACAGGAGGCATTTAAACTTTTATTTACTGGCTGCACGAAATAAGCTGCGAACCGCTGTATATAGCTAGCTTTGGTGGCAATAGAGAAAAGTCTGTGTTACTGTATTTAATCCTAAGACCAAAATTCCCTCACATACAAATTAACCAGATTAATTTAGATTTCGTCGATTAATACAATTAAATACTTCCAATCATTACTTTCAGATTTAGCTATTTTACCTGGCAACACTGACAGCCAGAGAGAGTCCGGCGAAAGTTGCGCACGTGAGCGATAAAGAGAGCGCAAGTTTGGCCGAGAGGGAGCTAGTAAATGAGCGCTGAAGGCGGAGGCACTTTCGATGTGCAGTAATTCGCAAAGAATCTTAGAAACAATTAAAAGCAACTACTAAAGCGAAAGGCTAATCGAATCGGAACAGTTTAAAATAATATGCAGCTAGGCTATACATGTATTTACCTCATGGCCGCTCCTTCCGATATAGAACTCGCCTGTTGCCATCAACAAATCCTCGGCTGTCGCAAAGCCCAGCTTGCGAAAGGGAAGCATCTCGCCCTCGATTCCCTTGTAGTCTTTCAGGATGGTGCTCAATGTTACCGGCTTTTCCTTGGTGGACACAATCACAGCCCTCACAATGGAGCCAATATTCTTGATGGCATTTTCCTTGTCCGAGGCCATTGCAAATCCAATCCGTTCAACGAATCTAGGGGGGAGAGCGGGGGAAAGAGAATCGTTAAATATTTAACCCATTAAGCATGATTCAAGTGGTGTGGAATGCGTGCGCCCACTGCCACCCACAAATACAGAAACATCGAGCAGACCGTTGAAAATAAAATTCGCACACAAGCAGAGAACCGAACGCGAAAGATAACGCGAAATGAACGCGGAAGAGCGTACCAAAAGAGAACGATAAGAGCAAAGTTAAACAGGCAGAGACAAGCACAGCGGCGGCGCAGCAGCCAAAATGCATGGAATATTATTTTTAATTTGTTTTTTCTACAGTTTCAAGTCGAGCGATTTAAACAAACTTATCTTCAAATGACATGCATAAATGACACACATACATACATACATTTGTGCTTGTCATGCAAAAATTGGAAAATCTTTGCCTCCTTGCTTTGCTCGAAGGTATCAAGTGCCGTTATTTCCTTGGGTTGGCAATCCACAAGCCGGGAATGCAAGAAACATTAAATGTGCTTTATACTAACCTTACTAAACAGTAAATAAAAATAATATCTCGCTAAGATATTATGCACCGATCACCAGAATGATGTTTTCCGAAAACGGAAAATTTGACAGCGCTAATGCGCTTTTTCTATTCCTTTTGCCTCTCGCTTCGTTTTAATTTCTTTTGCTTGGTCCTTGGCATATATGTTAGTGATTCAATAAAATATTTTTTGTACCAGTACGTTCGAAATGATAAATTAACTTATTGACTTTCCCACTTGGCTTAAAACACACTACAATAAAAATGCGTATCAGAACTTTCAGACGCTTTAGAAATGGCAGCGGGTTAGAGCTGGAAAAATATCTGAAAATCATCGAAATATCGATGTAGGTAGACATCGATGTTTTTCAGCACTACCACGTGTGATAATATATTATAATAAATAATATATAAATTAGCAATATATCGCTTCGTTCTCTTTGACGTCCCGTAATTTGACGTCACAATGTGTACCATGGGAGCGGATAACCTGGATTATCCGGGCGCGGCGCGAAATAGTGCTATCGATGTAGTGTCATTGATGTTATAGAAACATCGGTAACATCGATGTTTTTCCATATAGCGAATTAAGTAAATATAAAATATAAATATATGTATTTAAATGTAAATTGTATAAATGTAATACATTCTGGTGATTTTTGGACTGTACAGAAACATATATATCGGTAAATTTTAGAAGTCTGGCAGCACCAATATTTATGTTATTTCAGTGTGACCAGTGCTGCTCTTATCTCTAAGGCGCTCTTTTTAAACTTACTTATTTTGCCAATTAACTAATAAAAATAGATTTGCCTGTCCCGATGATGAAGTGAGAATGAAAGAAATTGCAGAAATTGATGAGAACAGCTGCTGTTTATTTGTATTTGTTTAGTTTAGATAGAACAAAAAATTACACTAACAAAACAATTTAAAATTTTAAAATAACTTTAAACAAAGAAACTAGAAAAGTCCAACTTCCATTTTTTCTTTTCTTATTAACAGTCTGCAGCGTGTCTTGTGTCATATTATGTACTTGAATGGCCTTCATTTCAGCCAGCAGAATTCCAAGGGGCAAAGGGGCGAGGATTGAAAGGATTTTTATGATTCAGTTGCTCCTGTGACCCTTGAGGTTCCCGTGGGGACTCCAGACGAACGGCTGCCTGTGGAGCCATCTGAAGCTTGCTTGATTTAATAGGCGGCATGTGCTTCATCTCCTGCTGATGCTCCTCCCACACCCGATGCTTCAGCTTATACTCCTCCTCCCTCGCCAAGGCCATGTCAGCGTCACTTTCCATTTGGCTTGCGGGTCGAATCCCAAAGAAGAAGGCCTGGTTATGTGTCGGCAAAGGAGGTTTCGGCCATTTCGCCCTTTGCTTATTAGACTTCTTTTTCGGTTGGGATTGTCCTCGACCAAAGTTCGGCAGCGGACAGTCTTCGGGGGACTGACTCAGCACCTCCATCTCCAGGTAGTTTAGGGTTTTTAGCACCGAAAGAACGTGCTGCTTGGTGGCCAAAATAACTTCCAGGACCATCTTGGCCGTTTTCGCTGTTAGGAGTTTGGATTTCTTGCGTTTTTTGGATGGGATTTTCTTGGTAGTTGGTATCGAAGGCGGAGGTCTATGAGTTGTTGGAATTATTTTAGGAGTAGGTGGAGCTGGACACTGGGTCGTGGCAGGACGAAAAGGTGAGGATTGCGGCAAGCAGTAGGTCGAGGGCCGAATGACTGCGGTTGTTTTAGTGAAGGAAGGAGCCGTTGTGGAGGCGCAACCGGCCTTAGTCGTTGGCGCACCTGAGGACCGCCGGTCAGCCTTCTTTCGTAAAACATTGGCCAACATGTGGGACTCACCCTCAGTTGGTTTCGAATCCCAATCCTTGGCCTGCCCGAAGCTCATAATCTGCTCGAATTCTCGCATGCCTGCAGCGTTGATTAGCTCCATGTGCAATGGGCCGAGGAAATCATCATAATTGTCATGTTTCAGAATGTGTGTCTCGGATCCAACTGGTAAACCTTCGTAATGAGTGTTGGTCTGGGTACTGCCTGGATATAGGGGCTTGCCAGGATGTCGGTACTTATCCCTCCGTTCGAGGTCGTCCAACTGCTTAAATAATGCCTTGATCTCGGGGATTTGGGGTAGCTTCTGGGGTAGCTCCTGATATTGCTGACCCCATCCCTCATTCTGGTCATTATTTGCATTATGCTGCCAGCCCATGGGAACCTTGCAAACTGATGATTTATAAGCCTCATTGTTTCCTGACGGCCCCACGCTTAAGAGGATTAACATTGGCAGTAGCCAAAGTGCGGCAGTGCTATAGCTTCGATACTGCATTGACATCTTTCTAAATAGCACAGGCTCTCGCCCAATTGTTCGTCCAGTTGATATCTTTACACTTTGATTCTAACAATGACATTAAAGTCTGAACAAATGTGACGATCGCACCTACAATTTTATAAAACTTCGATTCGAGTTATTGGATTTTTTTTTTAAGACTATAAAATAAGGAAAATAAGTTTCCATAATTTTCCCTAAGACTTGCATTACTCCTCTCAAAGCTCCCACATAAGCTATCCCTTGGGTATCTGTACGATTTTCCGACATGACAGCTAACTTTATGGGAGGTCTTTTATGCGACAAACAAAGGACATCGGCGTGAGAAACTTCTAAGGACACGGCAACTTCCACGTCGCCTTCATACGAATGCATCCACCAAAGCGGGAAGGGGTGATTGGAAGGCTGCTGGAAATTGGCCTGGAACTCAAGTTGACTGCTGACTCAGTTCCCAAGCCACAGTCGAGTTTTTCACGTTCAACGGAGCAGCAGCAAATCCTCGCGAATAATAGGACAATTGAATATAAAAATAACAACGCAATAAGAAAGGAAATACTTTATAAACTCCTATAGAGCCAGAGTTTTAGAAACTGGCCAAGAATTTAGTGTTTTGTAACGGATTTCCGAAAGTTCTGTGCCTCCCCCAAACTTAAATGCCACTCAAACGCAAACGCCATAAAAACTAATCGTTTTTCGGGTTGCACAATTCCAGTTGAGCCTTGAAGCTATCCGGAAAAGCTATATCCCGAAGATAGTGCGATGACTGTCCTCAATATGCACGCCAAAATGATTATATTGATTTTATTTTTCTATAACGGTTCCTACAATTGGAGTAAAAAGCTGTAAAGCCCCCTGCTGCATCTGTCTCACTCGCTCCCACTCCCTTCGGCAGGCGGCGTTTGATTTTCGTGTTGTGTTTGTGTGCGTGCCCCGCGCCGGTGTGTGTGTGTGTGAGAGCCTGCCAGCAACTAAAAATCGAAGTCCTTAGGTAAGCTTCCCCATGTGTTTGGTAACACTTTTTCGATTTATATACATATAGTATAAGTAACGCGCTGGGATGGTAGCAGAACTCCCGCTATCGATTTTGCCATTTGACAAGAGTTGCAATTTAGGCGCTGGCCAACAAAAAAGCTGCCTGCGGTCACCAGGCAACAACTGTGGAACCAGCAACAGCCACGGCAGACAACAAAAGAAACGGTCAATAAAAGTGCGCAAAAGCGAGGCATCTCCAACTACAGTGGCGGCCAGCGGAAGAGGTCACAGGTCACGGTCTCCTTGATGGGAAATGTTATACTTAAAATTAACAAACATTAAGTTGAGGGGTAAATATTTATTAATTTAACAAAATTAACTTAAAAACACTGACTAAATTTTTAGATTTATGATTTCCCATGACGTAAAAGCCATTGTATTTTAATTTATTTGTTTAAGTAAGAAAAACTAAACTAAAGTTGGAAATGATAAAAAAAACATTACACAAGGTACAATTGAAAATCAACTCTTTTTTTTATCTTATAATACGTAGAATTACATGATTTTTATTTGTAATATTTTATTAATTATCAACTCCATTTTTTCCCCAATAATATATTGAGGGTTGAGCTTGGCAACTTCCGCTGACCTCCACTGTTTCCGCACCCGTTCTCTTCTTCCGTTCTGATTCCGCGCCTTCCCCAACATTCCAGCCTCTGTTCCTTGTGGAATTTCCAGAGCTTTCCAGCGCCTGCGTCGCAGTATCCTGTTGTTTTGATAGTAAAACGGACAAAGCCCCGCTCACCAATACAGCCAACAGGCGACTTGCACTTGTTTACAAATACGCACGCCAGACACGCGACACGTGGCGCTGGGCAGCCCCTGGAAGGCCTCGGGTCATGGGTGGTGGAAGCCATCTCTTTCCACTTCCCAATACCCAATTTCGCTTCCTATTTCCACTTCCAAAGGCCGGCCGGCAAGGCGAACCTGGCGGATGAGCAATGTCTTCGACATTGAACTAGTTTCAGTAACCATTCGCATACGGTTTACATTTCTCCAGTGACGTCAAGCCCCAGACGTCAAGAGAAAGCCCAGAGACGACGAATGAGAGACCATAAAGGCAGGCAGTTCGACCTCCGAACTTTGGCTTCCGCTCCGCTGAAATTTCATTCCATCGACACTCCGTCGTCGCCCCCTAATTGGTTTTGGCCCTGCCTCGTAAATCGCCAGCCACGCAGCCCTGAGCTGCTTTTGCGCATCGAATTCATTAACTAATTAATTAATTATTAAATGTTTGTATATTAATTTAATAGTTTATGGGAAGCATGCCCTCTAAATTGAATTTACTTTGCTAAAGTGTGAAAATATGTTCTCCTTGCACCTTTGATAATGTTAGACTTCAAGGTTCTGGTTCCTCAATTTATAGTGACTTAATTGTTTTGTTATTTACGAAGGATATAGCTTAGGGCAGAGGGATTTACATATTTTGTAACCTTTGTAATACAAATTGTGTTTTTTACTTTCATATTAATACTTAAACATCGCAATAAATTCTGAATAAATTCATAGCTTAGGTACTCAACATTTATAATGTATCACAGAGGCCGACTTAATCATAAACATAACAAAAAGTTATCTCTCAGTTAGTTCATATATGTAACTGCGTTGTAGATGCTTTAATCTTTATAGTTTCAATGAATTTAAATGGCTTCTAAAATCTAATCTAAAAAAGTGAAAAAACACAACTGTGCCTAACATTTGTGGTTATTCTCAGAAAACCACATGCGTCTTTCCTCTACTCGTATTCAATTGCACTTTTTTTTTTAGTTTCGCTCTCATGAGTATGAATGACCTTGGCTAGTGCAAAATACTTCATGTAAATTGCACCATCCAAAAGTGTTTGTCTACATCTCGGCAAACACGACAAGAATTTTATTACGGCGCAGAAGTGCAGATCTCTCAACTATATGTCTATATGGCAGCTATATAAAACGGCCCACTCAGTCGGCATCGCTGGCGATGCTGGGTGCCAAGGAGGTGGGTGCAAGGGGGCGTGCCGGGCGCCCTGGTTGGCACAATCAGTAAACAACAACAGCGAAAAGCGCCGGGCATTTGGCATTGTTCCCTGTGTGCTGGGGCCTCGATCAAAATGGGATCAGGTGAGCCAGCTGCCAAAGGCGACCTAGGCCTACCGGCCCGGTGACAGTAGATGCCCCAGAGAGATAATAGGGGAATGACAGCTACAGTCTATAATTTTCCATGTTGTTCTTGATGTTTTAACAACTAAATCCCTACTTTTTCTTTGCTAACTAAGCAAAGTATGTGAATTGGCTTTTTTTATACCTTTTAAGAGTAGGGTTCAAGCAAAGACAATATAAAGAATAAGATAAGTAACGCCACAGGTTATTTTTGAACTGGCTAAGAGCTGTTTTTAGGTTCTCCTGAAATATTGCTTAAAAAGAGACCTCTATGTAAAAAAACAAATAATACATGACTTAAAATCATACAAATTTATTTAAAGCCTTAAAGTTTCTCCCTAAGGAACCTCCACTGTAGTTTATTCGTTTATTTCTATTGTCCGCAAACAAACAGTTGTGGCCTCGTAACCCGGCAAAGCCCATTGGATGCCAATTAGTTTGTGACACTTATTATATCCTGGGCCCCAGAAGCGCTCCGTTTTATTATAATAATACGTATACGTAGTTGGCAAGCGTTCCTTGAGCCCTTTTCTTAGCCGCGGGACCTTGGCCCCAGCCAGAGTTGGCATTATGAGTGCGAAGGGTGAAATTCATAATGCATGCATGCCCCCTTTTCAGAGGGAGTGCATTCAATCGAATCCCCAGCGGGCGGTGTTAGATAAGGTGGCGAGTATACAAATTATGAAGCATCACAAATTTTCCACTCGGTCAGTTATAAAATCTGGATTTCAGGGGACGAACAATGGAGTATAAACTTTATAAAGCTTTATAAAAATAGACCGTAAACAACACGTTGACTCAGTGCGATAAGATTTAGTAACTAAAATCAAAGTAAGCAAACAAACAAATTGCGTGAGCGCCTGTTTTATTATCACAACAGCGTTTATCATAGTTAAGCTTTGAAAACAAAAAAATATTACAAAATTACCCTGTTTTCAACAGGCAAAATAAACTTTATTTTCAATTAAAAATAAATCTAAAACATAGTTTTATTATTTAATGGGAATTTTCGCACATATATAAAAACTTTTCTTGTTAATAAAAAGATCCAGATTGTAGTTCTTCCACAATTTCTATGCCACTCAGTGTTATTGCTTATCACAATTTTTCTCACGATTTTGTATTATTTTTAATCTTTTTATGGTATTTGTTTATCACGATTTCACAAGACTTCCCAGGAATATATATTCTTGTTTATTTATTCCTCGTTCGAGCGGAACTTAAAGGCTGACTTTACATTTTCTCATTGCAGAGTTCCTATCCCAACATTCGGAATCAGCAATATCAACAATAATAATAACAATAACAACCCCCGATTTTGTTTACTGCGAACCTCGGGAGCAAAACAAAAATCGCTTTCAAGTTCCGCTCCCCTTATCTTATTGTGTGGAATTTTTCAAGCTTTTTTGCGTCATAAATTGAAATATTTGCGCTCTTGTGAATAAAGCCGAAACCGAACCATAGAAACTGTGTCAGACGCTGCCTCAGTCGCAGTCGCAGTCGCCGTTGCCGTCGCCGTCGCCGATCGTTTATATAGCGGCGGACCTCAGTCGATTTTCACCAGTCGTTACGCGTCTCTCGGAGCATTCGCCTCACAAAGCGGACAGTCGGAAATCGGAAAAGCCAAGGGAAAATATTCGAAAATAGCCGAAGTGCAAGTGCATATTATATAGCCATTCGACCGTATAGTATCGCAGTATCCCAGTGTCGACCAAAATCCTCTTCGATGTCGATTAACTCGCCAATATCGTTAAAAAACTCGGACCTGCATTGAACAGGCAAAGGCGATTATAAAAAAAAAAAATTGTTTAAAAACAAAACATAAAAAAGTAAACAAATCTAAGGCCGAAAAACAGAAGAATCAAAGACAAAGACAAAGGCATAGACCGCAAACAACAAGTTGTTTGCTTTTAGTTCGCGTTCCCCTTATTTTATTTTCCTTCCGTTTGATTTTCCACGCACGCGCGTCGTGAAAAACAGCAGTTGAAGCCCAACTGTTGCGCCTTAAAAACCGTACTACATTCGATTCATTTGAGACCTTCATCGAGTGGAGAAACCACCACAGCCCAGAGGATACAAGTTTGTGTGTGGAAAAAGCGAAATAACCGAAGGATCTTAGCCAGGAAAACAACAATTTCGATTATTGGGCTTAGGCCATTGTATGGGTAAGTAAATAAAGTAATAATAAGATGGGTTACTTCTTGGATAAACCTATTAGTCAGAAAATGGGGAAAAACTAAGGATTATAGACATATTTTTGGGGCAGTTTCTCACATATCTTATAAAATATTTCGAGAGAAATTTTCTAGAGTTTTTGAATTAATTTTTGAAAATTAATCAAATGAAAAATGGAGCAACCAAATTTTAAAAACCAACTATTTCCTAATTTAAAAATAAAATTTTCAGCTATATGATTCAATAGCCACGTACATAGTTCCAGCACTAAAAGCTATATGAAAATGTAATGAAATTTTGATGAGTTTATATACTGTTCCAAGTACTAAAATATAGCTGAAGTCCCCCGAAATATAATCAGCATTCCTGTAAAATTTAATAATAATCTCAGACCCAGAACAAAGACAATTGCTGAGAGCGAGCAAAACAACACCGAAACTGGGGAAGGAAAATAACAAAAAGTATTGTTTACTAGCTGCATGGTCTGAAAAAAATAGGGGCAAATAAACTTCATAGATCGACTCATACCAAAAAAAACACATTGTAGTCCAACCCGCAGACTCTGGCTTCCGGTGAATCACGTGCAATTAGCAGCAATTCCGCGTGCCTCTGCAAATGTGCCACATTGTACATATGCTGAGCAGCCAGAGCTCCACTGAGTCACATTACAAACAAAGCGAATCACGACGCAGAATGTGTCTAATCAAAGGCAGGCAAAACAAGATAACCGCCTGACATTGTCCAGATTTCGCCTGAAGCCACATGCTGTGTGTGCACCTTGAACCAGTCTGTAGCTCAGTACGTTCAGTTTTCTCATGGGCACGTGGGCACTTTAAGATACTCAAATTAGGCTATGTTGTGGTCATTGTACTTATTAGACTTTATTGGCTGCAACTAACGACCGTTGGCAATCAGCACTTGAAGCCCATTTTATAAGTCCCCGCCCATTTCCTGCCTCCGCGCTGATAACAAAGTAAATTGTTTATAGCCTCCGGGACGGACTGGGAACTGTACCGCCAGATGGAATTGTTCCCGGCAACACACTGAGCGAAAACGAGACTGAAAGACTGAAATTGGGACTAAACAGAGATTAAAAAGGCTCTCAGTCTGGCTAAATGACTTTGCCAAGGTCGGGCTACGTACCTGCTGGTCTGAGATCGAAGGCAATTACGAAACCCCGGGAGGGATTTACACTAATCAGCAAAAGGGATCAGCAAGGGTGTAGGTCAAGGGTCGGACATGGAAAATGTGTTTACTTTACAGGGAAAAAATAAAGTGTTCTATTGGGAATAAGGTCTCAGAGATGAGAGAGATAACTCCTTGAACGTAGGTAGCTTGAGGGATATACATTCTTACTGTCTAAAACCTGAGGTGATTTTCTTGGAGGAATTGTATGATAATGGAAAGGTATTTAGGGAGGTCACAGAACTATTCAAAGTTTATAAAAGTTAAGTTTGAAGACTTAAGATTGAAGACTTAAGGTTTAAGACTTACTACAGAGACATCCCTAATAACACTAGAACTTATTGGGTTTATATTATATCACACAATATATTACCCCATCTAATTCACTTTCAATTTCTCTCCCAAAACAGATCAGTCTAAACCAACGACGAAATTTGGAGACGAGCCGGACCTCCTGTTCAAGCGAGCGCAGGGCCGGATTAGTCTGATCAGTGCAGAAGTGGGAGCCACCCAGGCTGGTCAAGCTGCCCAAGCATCGCTGCATTCAAGCGCCAACGCAACGCTCCAACAAGTCGCCAACATTCAACTAGAGGCCACGCTCAATGATTGCGAAAGTGGCTATGTGCCCACCGTGGGCCGCTGGGGTTCCGAATGGCCGAGTTGACTCGCCGCTGCCACCAGTCGCCGACGGGATGGAGGTGGGGCGGTCATCTCGCTTGGCGAGGAGACCGCTGCTGCCGCAGCCGCCGCTGCTGTTGCCCACGATCCGCTGCTGCATGCCGCGGATCAGCAGCTGGCGGATGCTGTGCGCGGAATGGGATTGACTACGCGATCTGCTACCGCAACTGAGCACGCATCTGGACATGGCACGGGCGCCATCCGTCGCACACCCTCCACCTCCAGTGAGGAGGACTTGGAGGATGAGGAGGAGTCGGAGCTGGCGCCTCCAACCGACCTGACATCGGTGGATGGATCGGAGCGCTACTCCGACATCAGGCAGCTGCTGGCCCGACAGCAGCCACTGGCTCGGCTCGACGACGGCGGTATCTCGCCCAGCAGCAGCAAGTTGTGGGTCGTGGGCGATGGCTACGACCTGGAGGCCTTCAACCAAGTAAACGGCGTTTGGCCCTTGGGCCACCCGCTGCCGCTGCCCGATTGGTCCGATTCCGGCTCCGGCAAGGGCACCTTGATCTTCGACAACGTCTGGCAGTATGAGGAGCTGAACGGAATCGTGGAGACCACGCTGCAGCGGATGCTGGAGGAGACGCACTACAACACGGTGAATCTCTTCGTGGACTTCTACCGCTCCTTCAAGCGCACTCGCCGCTCTGATCTGCGCAGCTTCTTCCAGTTCTACGATGTGCCCATCAATCGCCGTCACCACATGTGCGTATCCCTGGCCTTCGAGATCATGGCCAGGATGGTGCAGCTCTTCCCAGTGCTGGCCAACTACCTGTATGTGGTGTCCTGCGAGGAGCAGGTGATGGACTGCAACGACTACGTCCAGCTGGACGAGGAGTGCGGTCTGAATTCGGTGGATGCCGGCGTTGAAAAGGAGCATGTGATGGTGGCCATGCGCATTGCCATTGGCGACCGCCGGGGCGTGATGATCCTGGATCCGGGATACCATGTCAGCCGAGCTGTGACCGTCATGCAGGATCAGAGTTATCCCCACACGGGTGAGTTCGGCTTGACTTGACTTGACTGAGAATCTATACTAATTAACTCTCCCCTCCGCAGGCTGGTTCACCCAATCGAAGGAGCCACATCTGCAGCGGGACTACTGCTACGCTTATAGCCAGCAGAATGGCAAGTTTGTGGAGTGGAAGGAGCGCGAGATTCGCGGCGAGGAGACCAGCTTCAAGACCTCGCTGGTCTATGTGGCCCAGGAGTACATCACAGCTATCGATGTGACTGTGCGCCGTAATCTGGTGTACAACTTCAGGTCGCTGCTCTCGCGAGACGCCAAGGGCCAGGTGTATGCGGGAATCTACTTCCCGCTGGTGGCCAACGTTCAGGAGTCCTACCTGACCATCTTCTATGACGGAACGAATGAGCAGCGGGTGCGGACAAAGCTGATGTTCAGCGCCTTTAAAGTCGGCAAGGGCAAGGTGAGAAGGAATCAAACGAAAAACTGTTTCAACATTAAAAACTAACCATTTTTCATTATAGCAACTTCCGGATTCTATCAAAGAGCACCTGAGCAGGCTGGCGCCGCAGATGAGGATGCCGCTGCAGGAACTCACGGAGCTGTGCAAGTCCCTGGCCGAGGTGGTCACTGACCAGAACTTCGTCAGCCAGGTGCTGGCTATCAACGATGACATCGGCAACATGTCCGTGGAGAATTGACAGTTAAAGGAGCCTAAGGATGTCGCTGCTAGTTCCGAATTAGAAGAGGAGATGGGAACAGGAACAGGAAAAGGAACGGAAACGGATGTGAAGATGGATAAAAAGGCGATAAAAGACACTGACAACGCAGCTGCAACTTAGAGTTCCGAGTTTTTTCGAATACGTTGTCCTTTCCACAGTAATATTCTTTTAGTAGCACTTAGGCACCTCTCTAACACCCACACAAGCCAGCACACACGATTCAAAGTATATATTTCAATTAAGTAATATATGTATCTAACTATGTACACACACGAGACACACACTCTATATAATGGTATAATCCCCAATGAATGATTTAACCGAAAACCGTAACCGGAAACGGAAGTTTAATCTAAACCAGAAAGCGCAAAGCATAGATTTTTCGATTTTCGCTTAGATTCAATTTAGCTTCTGTTTATTTCAAACTAAGTATAAACTTATGGACGTACGCGCAACTATATAATGGCAAAATTAGTTAATAACTGGTATCAAGGCAAAACATAAATTGTAATTGTTATATGAAAATATTTCTGTTGTAACACTTGAATGCACTGTACAATTTTGGTTCCAATAAATAAATCAGCTAGCAAAATGACAAGAGCTTACTTTAATATCTTTGGGAACCTAATCCTACATAAATATTCATGGGGAAGAGATAAAGATCACAGAAATTCGTTTTGGAATCTTTGACTCCAATGGTGGATGTTCGTTTTTATCCAGTTCTTAAAATGTTTATTCTTTTGAAGTGTAGTTTCATTATAAGTTAATCTTTTTTCTAATTACTCCGCATTTAATTTGTAAAATATTCAAAAATCACCAAGACACAATTCAAATTCAAATTCGATTAATTCTCAACATCGTCATTGTCATCGAAAGCTCATAACAGCGCCCTAACATTACATAGCTAGCCCCGATAACCCTTTGGTATTTGCCACCCAACCCGCTAAAGGTCACACTGTACCCAATTTCCAATTTATCGTGTCGACTTTTTCAATTAAATTGTTTCAAAAAAACGTTTCTGCGAGTGTGCGGACAGGTAACTTAAACCATACTTCACCTTCACCTCAACTTGCTGTCGATCCAACCACCTGTCAGTCGTCGTCAGCTGTTCATCCCGCCCCAGTCCGGCACTTCGCTTGTGGCAGCCACCTGTTTTGTGGGCCAAAACAAAAAGACAACAACGAATCAAGTTCTGGGCGAAAAGGCGCGCAATTAAAGCTAACGTTTAGTTCACTTTTGAATTTCTCGCGGAGCGGTTGTGGCACCAAGGGCCTGGCAAACCGGTTTCGACAGCGACACACTGTTTTTTGAAAACGTGATAGAAAACCAACAGGCAGACGATCTCGATCTCCCTCGCAAGTGCATTTCGCTTCGCAGGCCAAATTGAAGGTAAAACAAAAATTGAATAAAACCGCTTGCAAGGGCAGACAGCAGCTAGCAGCCACAGCGACAGCAACAACAATAGAAAAAGAAAGTTAACCATATGCAGTCAAATTAACAACGAAGAAGACCGACCGCAACAACAATAAAACTGCTAAGCTTTTGCGTTTTGTTGACGGAAGTCGAAACTCTTGACATCACATTCAGTCGGCAGAGTCATGCGTACACACGAAGAAAAACTGGATGAAAATAGGTTGAGGCCACGGATATTTATGAACTTGCACTTAAATGTGCCATATCCATATATTATTTAATTTTTTGTAATATTTCTTGGATACACTGACAGAAAATTTGTCATATGATAGGAATTTAATATAGATTTTTTAAAGGTGTTAAAGTCTTAGATAGTCTTAGATGATTGAATATGGTAGAGAAGATAAACTTATAAAAGCAAATCAGGTTTCTCAGTTTTATTTGAACGATAAACAGAGTGCTGTTAAGTGGCAAATTGTGCTGTAAAGTGCAAGCTTGCGAATAACTTAAGTTTTATCAGAATTTATTTTAAATTTAATACAAGATGTACTTCCTAATGTGAAAACAAAACAACTTAAGAGCTTATCTTATATCTGGTTTTTCAGTGTCCAGTTAATATTTATCCAATAGATAAACTAATGTTAACTAGTTGAAGCTCTCTGAGGGCCTAAGAATTATTATGAGTCGAATAATTAATCATAATTATATTTCCGGCTAGCTTGACTGGTTTTCAATTAGGCCTGAAAGTTACAACTTTTTAACCTTGACAATAAACAATATCATGATGTGATGAAGTTATAAATTCAATATAAATTCTCAAAACGTTGTTCACGGTGTACGCTGTGAGGTCGCCCGCCCCTTTCCCCATATCAAAACCCATGAAGAAACCGAGCGCCTTAGTCAATTTCAGCTTTGGCCCCAAATTCACTCTTCTGGCCCCGTTCATTGGCTTTGGTTTTTGGCTCTAAGTTGGGGGTTCTTCAACTTTCATTCCGCCGCTGTTTGGCTTTTTAATTTGCATTTTACGAGCACACCGAGCCCGTTGTCTCGCTGACTCTTAATAAATGCGACATAGTAGTATTTCTCCGGTCAGGTGGCATCTGTCTAATTATTTTAATTGTTCTGCGGTGCAATTACACCTCCAGTGCAACGACGAAGGGACTGAGGAGTGCAGGTTGGAGTGCAAATATGCATAAATCTATGGCCACACAATACTAAGGCACTATTGGCTTGATAAGACCGGCTAACAAACTTACAAAATTGCTGGGCAAACACGAAAAGTCTCAGGTGGAAGAGGCAACAACTAAAGCTCTTCACGGGTTAAAGGGGTAAAGCCGAAGCTTGGATGCTCTGAATTCAAATTATTGGAAAATAAATCAAGGGGGTTTCTTGAAATAAAATATCTTAATGGTGCAACTATTAAAATTAACTTTATAATAGATCTCTTTTAATATCAAGGTAAATTCATATC
This sequence comes from Drosophila tsacasi, assembly GCA_018904565.1. NCBI lineage: Eukaryota > Metazoa > Arthropoda > Insecta > Diptera > Drosophilidae > Drosophila > Drosophila tsacasi. Next base: position 3,627 of record JAEIHY010013224.1, on the reverse strand, counting down.
ATATTTTGTGTTGTTAGTAATCTGTTAATACCTCATATTCTATATAGAACCTTGACTAAATCTAAACTATTTTCGATGACGAATCGATTTAGCGCAAACTAAGCACACAGTTCCGTGTTTCTTAAATAATTTCACTTCATTTCCGAGCCCGTGTACCCGCTGTGCATTGGATACACAAATCTTGCTGACTCAGCTGGAGGAAGGGTGTCGCAAAGTGCACTCGAGGGCAAATTGACTCGCCAATATTGATAATTGCCTCGACAACGACCAAAGCTAATGGCTGTGACGAGCCGCGAAGCCAGAATCTTTATCAGCCGCTGGACTTTAACCTCTCAGAAAACTAATTCCTTATCGTCCCCCGTATTTCCTTCCCCAGACACAATCATGCTGGGCGCCCTGCTGTCACTCCTGTTCATCGGCCTGCTGCTATGCGCCTTCCTCTTCTCGAAGACGACCAAGGAGTTCCCCAAGTCCTGGTTCGAGTGGAAGACGGAGTTCCGGTACCAGTACCTGGGCATTGTCGGGCTCATCCATGACGCTCAGCATGCGGCAAGGGATCGCGTGGGTAAGTGGTTGCCTACCACACATACATATCTCAAGCTGATGCCATTATCCATTATCCATTAAGCACTTTACAAGCAACCGGATCGCGTTGCCGTCATCACCGGAGGCAACCGCGGCATCGGACTGCGGATCGTGGAGAAGCTGCTGGCCTGCGACATGACTGTCGTCATGGGTGAGTTGACCAATCCGAGCTTTGCCGGCTTTGAATCTAGGGCCTGCTTATTGATTCCACAAACATTTCGGAGCGAGCTGAGTGTGCTGTGCAGTGCGCGTGCCCGGAATGGCCGAGAGTCGAGCAGAAAAGAAATAAAAAAACAGATCAGCGCAATGCAGATCCATCTGCAGTGTGTCTGCGTTCAGGAAAACGTGATCCATTTGCTGGAATTCATTAGATAACCAGGTCTCGATTTTCGTATCGATTGCATTGGTTTTTTGGGGGAGTTGTAGCGATAAGAGTTTGTTGACTTTTCGGGTTTACTTATATTTTTGTTTACCTTTTTCTTAGGCAGTGAGGCAGGAAAGGAATTTTCTTGGTTAGTTTATTAATTTTTACATTGTTTTATATATTTTTTAACTTATTTTTCTTTCCAAATATAATATTTATGGATTTTTAAAAAATAGTTCATTAAAATTGCCTTGACATTTTGAATATCGTAAAAGTTTTCTGTTTTTCGTATGTAAAATGCATGTCGAATAGCCATGTTCCTTTAACATACACTAGATGGCGCCACCTGAAAATATTTATACATGTAGAAAATATGTAAAATCGTATGGAAACTATCTTTGAGCTCATTAAGCCCGTTTAAAGCTATATAGTGTCGATCTAAAGTGAAATAAGACTTTAAAATTCATTCTTAACAACTATTTAAGCTTAAATGCAAATTAAAATCTAATTTAAACATATTAAAACCGGCTATAAATCAAGTAAAATCCTAATAATACATTTTTTTTATATCCCACCAAAGGTGTTCGCGATCCTCGCAGCGCAGAAGCCGCAGTGGCATCCATAGTGGACCTGAAAGCCACCAAAGGCAAACTCATCTGTGAGACACTGGATGTGGGAGATCTGAAGTCGGTGAAGGCCTTTGCCCAGCTCATCAAGGATCGCTTCCCGAAGGTGGATCTGCTGCTGAACAATGCTGGCATTATGTTCGCACCCTTCAAGCTCACCGCCGATGGCTACGAGTCGCACTTTGCCATTAACTACCTGGGACACTTCCTGCTCACACACCTGCTGATGCCCAGGCTGAAGGCGGCGGGCAAGGAGGGAAAGAATGCCAGGATTGTGAATGTCAGCTCCTGTGTGAATCTTATTGGACGCATTAACTATAAGGATATCAATGGAACGTGAGTAGAAGAGGACTTTCGTTGAGATTCCTAATAAATAATATAATTTTAATGCTTCTTAGGAAACACTACTATCCCGGAACGGCCTACAGCCAGTCAAAGCTGGCCCAGATTCTGTTCACCCGCCATCTGCAGACTGTGCTCGATGCAGAGAAGGCGCACGTGCAGGTGAACGTGGTGCATCCGGGTATCGTGGACACAGACCTGTTTGAGCACTCGGCCACCACATCGATTCCCATCTTCAAGAAGCTCTTCTTCAAGACTCCGGAGCGGGGCTCCCGGACCGTGGTCTTTGCGGCCATCGATCCCTCCATTGAGGGTCTGGGCGGCACATATTTGAGCAACGGCGGCAAGGGTCCCTTCCATCCGGATGCCAAGAAACCGGCCAAGTGCGAGCAGCTCTTCCAGTACTCCTGCGACCTGCTCAAGATCCAGCAGTACGGCAACGGCGAATTCTAAGACACGCCATAAAACTGCATAATCTCCCTCCCCCCTCAACTGGTGCAACGTACTTTCTTAGATTCCATATCCTTACATTTTTTGTAAATCGATTTCTTATATGACTTACACATATACATATATATTTTTATATAGAAGCGCAGCTGGTGTTCTGATAATACGGACCACTGCGATGATAATCTGGCCAAAGTGCTGTGCTTTAGGTTTTAATTAACTTGTCTTCGGCGGCTGATTGCAATCGGCCGGCAGGGAATGCAATTAAAAGTGCAGCAAAAACGACGGCTAGAAATATTAGCAAGATGCACACACTCAGCTGTTTGGCGGCGGCAGCTTGAAAGGCGATCGGCGATCGGCGACCAGCGAAGCCTCCTTCCATCCGCTATATGTCAAATTTACGAAAAAGCTAACAATTTAATTTTGTGCGCCTGCTCAAACAATGAGCGATTAACATTCAGCCAACATTTCGGAGGAATTTTAATCGACTTCAGTTACGGGCGGGATGAAGCACTCAAAGGTAGGCGGGCAGGTAGGTGTATCATCCGCAAAAACAACAACCAACGGCTCGGCTCGGCTGTCACTTAAGCAGAGCTGAACGACACGACGCAGTCGAAAAAAGAAGAGAAAAAATACAATCTCATATTTAATGCATATCCAAAAAGAGTCGAGTCTATCGCTATATGAAGAGACACACCGGCGATAACTCAATGTGTGAAGCTGCTGATGCGGTGGGCGCTGTCATCAATCAAACTCTCAGTGGACGACCAAAACGACGACGACAGCCCAGATTCCCAGGCTGTCTTCTGTGTCTACTGCCGAAATGAACTCATCTTCTGGCGGCTTTTTTTATTGGTTGCATGTTCCGCAGGCATTAGCGAGTTGATTGGATTTCGACCTGCGTAGAGAACCTGCCAGGGATAATTATGGGATAAGCGAATCTGAGGGATTTAGGTTCCCATTAATGAGTTTAGGATCTTTTAATTGTAACATTTCTTTAACCTTAGGTCAAAATCGAATGAAAAATATATTTTAATTATTAAATTAGACTATTTAAGGATATATTTAAAGGGCAATAACTATAAAGTGTATTGTATATATCTTTCATTAGTTGTTGATCTTTATAGAATATATTGGCAAACATTTTTAAACAAAAAAAAGTAAGAAAGCTACAGTCGTTCGTGAACGACTGTTATAAACCCCGTACCGAAATATATACCCACGTGGTACGGCACTTCTTATTTTTGTCAAGGCCTCCACACT
>JAEIHY010013221.1:0-32001 GCA_018904565.1 Drosophila tsacasi | reverse complement strand
AAAATTATTACTTAGCCAATTTTCAACATATTTTCATATAATTTAAGACATGGCCATTTTCTATTATTCTTGAATTTCGGTTTTAATTTTATCAAAATCGGACTACTATATCATATATTTGCCACAGGAATATATAATATATATCGATGCACAGGAGCCGCCACAAAGTATGCAACACAAAATGACAACCTTGCCGAAAAGGGAAATAGTCAGCATTTTTGTGATTTTGACCTTGAAGATGACATTTTTTGTCGACTAACCGCAATCCTAAAATATTTAAAATTTTAAAACCTTACTGCAAGGGTATTTAAACTTCGGCTTGCCGAAGTTAGCTTCCTTTCTTGTTTATAACTAAAATCAAATCCAGTAAAGAATTTTAAAAGATTTGTGGAATAAATATTCTTTAAAATACAAATTATAACAATGTATTTCCCCTTGAAGTATGTACTTAGAATATTGCTTTGGATTGGGTGTTTAAAACATGCAGAACAGAGGATTCCAGTATACTCTTAATTTATTATTATTATTTATTATTTCTCTATCAACGATATAGGCAATGTTAGCTATATGTTTTGGGGGCTGTCAGTCTGCTGCTTCTCAGTGTGTTTGGGAACGAACTTACGGTTTGCGAGAATGTGATTTGGTCGACTCCTCGCTGTCTGTCGAGAAGTGCTTCTTCACTGGCGAAGGCTGGTAGCAGAAAATGTGGTGCATCATCTTGACCCGATGCCACTTGTCGTAGGAGAACTGAACCAATTCGTGCTCACGCACCTAGAAGAGAAATATTTCTTCAGATTGATTTTACTCTTTTTAAAATTAAACTCCTTTTTGTTTTAATTTAAGGATATTTTTCAAATTAGTTATAAGCTCACCTCGGCTGTGCGGTAATTTGGCAGGATAAAGTGCAGTATATCCGAGCACAGGCTGAGTACCTTGCCGCCCTGCAGGAAGTAGTCCACCAGAATCTGCCCGATTCCTGGCGCCACCGAGCCGCAAACTACCAGCAGCGCTGTGTGCTCCGTCCAGTGCTTCTGAGCGGCCTGCTGTGGCATCAGCGGATAGATGGTGTACACATTTCGTTCCAGCAGCTCCTGCAGAGTGGCCAGCGTGGACTCCCGGGCACTGGCACTGTCCGAGTAAACCAGAACGTTGAGGGGCTTACTGTCCTGCAGGCTGTCTTTATTGCGACGCAACACGGGGCGTGATGACGACGTAGCTCCAGCCGCCGGTGGTGAATTCAAAGGCTTTACAACCTCAAAGGTTTTGGTGGCTTTTACGGGTTCAGAAGCTGGTGAAGATTTTACAGGGGCATTGCCTTTACTGGGTGTGCTTGGCTTTGTCAAGGGAACAGCCTTTGCAGGCGAGACTTCGGCCTTCTCTATCTTCTGCAGTTGTGCCGCCTGGGCAGCCGCAAGCTTCTCCAATTCGCTTGGCTTTGACTCTTTACTTTGCGTGGATTTAGAGTCGTCTTTGGTTGGCAAGCTTTTGCTTTTATCCGGAGTGTTTTTGGCCTCGCTCTTAACGGGAGATGTATTGGCCTCGATTTTAGGGGGAGGAGCTTTAACATATGGTTTCGTGGCTGTTGGCTTGGCCTCGCTTTTGGGCGAACTCGCTGAGATCCTTGCCGGCGACAAAGAAGCCTTATTAGTGGGTTCCACCACTGCCACCGCCTTGGCCACTGGTTCAAAAGACTGGCGATGGTCCAGGGCTAGAAGATCCGACTTCGACTTTCCCTCGGAGCGATTACGTTGACACTCGAACTCTGTGGCCTGGTGGGCTAGTACACCGACTGCTCGCAGATCCTCCAGGTGCCTTTTCCAGCCCTCCTTGTCCAGCTCCGAGGTTGTCCGGGACTGTCGCTTCAGGTGTTTGGCCAACAGCTCGAAGGGCTGTGGATCCCCTTCCCGCTGCACCGCTGGAATCGAGACAAATGCACATTAATGGCCATAGAGCGAACATGACTTGGTCCAGGGACGATATTTCATTTCCAGCTTACACTCAATCCGCAAGAGGGGCAGCTGGTCGTTAATGCATAAATTGTTTCGCAAAAATGTCGTTATCAACAGTTGGGTGAAGTGCTCTACATCGGTCTCGATGAGGACCGCCAGGTGGGAGTCTATTTTCCATGCAATTAGCTTACCGTAATCTTCCAGCTGATTCATGGGCAGGCGTCATGCAAGGAGAAGAAAGGGAAAAACAAAAGGTGACACCAGGCTAGCAGCACCTCTTTGACGCCATATCGATTAAACTATCTCTTGGACTGGCTACATCCTAATCACATTACCGCACGCAACACCACCAACATTGTGCTAGGCTTCAGCCTACACTATTTATTACACTAAACATGAAAGCCAACCTTTCTGACCCTTTTACGTTGATTGGACGGTGTTCGAAACTAATAGTAAAAGTGTTCCAACTTCATAAAAAATTTAATTTTGATATAAAAGCTAATATTTCATTATAAAGAGGCACCAAAATCTCTGTAAAAGTTGTAAAAAAAAAGTAGGTTATCAAATATACCCGTTTTTTTAATGAAAGTTCTTAGGTAAACTCTTCTGGCAACCACAACAACTACGCATTTCCAAATGAATGTATAACACAAGCCCCGAAACCTCCCAAAACTCACCCGCACGGCTGTGGTGTCCTGCGAGCCGGGTCGGCTCTGCGGCTCCACTTGCGCCTCCAAGAGCAACTGCATCCGGCGCTCCCCCTCCTTGGATAGCAACACACGCTGCTGCGGAGGAGTGTCCGAATCGGTCGGGGTGTTCACTGGCGTCAACGTGTCGGCAGCATACGCGAACGGCAGCAAGCTGGGAGCGGTCGGAAAGCTGATCCAGGGCGTTATGTGAAGCGTTTGCAGGGGACGAAGACAACAGCCTCGCTGGTTGCCGTACAGCCACAGGATGTCGGTGACCTTGGCCGCGTTGCGATTGCCGCAAAGCTCGGAGCTGGCGAGCGCGGGATCTGCGGGAGAGTAAGCAGTATCTATAGCTTCGCCAGATTCCTGGGAATCCAAACTCACCGAAGCCGTCGTCGCTCCCGGCCTGCAGGGCATAGAAGGCAATGCTTGAGGGCTGCGCCAGCTGCTCGGCGATCTTTGCACAGGCCTTCTGGATACGCCAGGACTGCAGGACGGTGGCGCCCACGTAATACAGGGTCAACATTTTGGCGACGGCAGCTCTGCCCTAAGCCCTATTCCATCCGACGCTCCGAAAATCAATTGCGGTTTCGTAATTTGCACCGCTTCTGCGGAAAGGGAATCGGAAGCGGAATATCGGTTGCTATGGCCAGCAGGAGCGCTCAGCGCCGTTTTCAGCGAGTTGACACACTTTTCGCATTCCCCCGCTCCACTGACATTTATTGTTGATTACTGCATTCCACTAACTGCACACCCACACAGACACAGCCGGAGCTTTATCCCGAAATGTATGTCTGATAAGAAAGCGCGGCATAGGGTTGTTGATAATAGTATCAATATATCGATATTTATATGAAAAAGTTACCGGTATCGTACGTAACTTTGCCATTCACATGTCATCTTCGCTAGATGTTGTGGCCATTCACATGTTAACGTCGCTTGTTGTTATTGGAATTGCAATTCATTAAAATATAAATTGAAATAATTAATTAAAATAGCAAGCTTAAAGTACTTAAGCCGGATTGTCTCAGAGGTTACGGAAGCGGCATGCTGTTGGGCGAATACGACACGACCCGGCGCCTCCTGTTTATTGTCGCCGTTCTGCTGATTGTTTTGTATGCGAAGACGTACTTGCTGCCCGGCGTGGATCTGGACTACGACTAACAACGGCTTGTACAGTGGCCCCGCGGATCTTGAGCAGCAATGACGGACAGACGGGTCTCCTACTTCTACAATCCGGACGTCGGTAACTTCCACTACGGAGCCGGGCACCCTATGAAACCCCAGCGCCTGGCGGTCACGCACAGCCTGGTGATGAACTATGGCCTGGACAAGAAGATGAAGTTATACAGGCCTTACAAGTGAGTAGTCCTTGCCGAGATATCTTTAGTTCCGTTCTGCAAAAGGCTTCTTCTTACAGGGCCAGCGCCCAGGACATGCTGCGGTTTCACAGCGACGAGTACATCGCCTACCTGCAGCAGGTGACTCCGCAGAACATTCAGTGCAATTGTAAGTGGGAACCATTGCCCTTTCAGTGCCACCTTGGGGACACCTTTTTAATCCAGTTTAAATATGCACAGTTCAGTACAAATGAAACACTTGAAATACAGAGTTTAGGCAGCAAATATTTACATTATTCATTAAAGTGCTAATTTTTTCTGATTGTAAACAAATGAGAATATATTAGAATATATACTTAAAAGTTCTCCCTTTTGCTTTCAGCCGTGGCCTATACCAAGTATTTGGCCCACTTTAGCGTCGGCGAGGACTGTCCCGTGTTCGATGGCCTCTTCGACTTCTGCGCCATGTACACGGGCGCCTCGCTGGAGGGAGCCCAGAAGCTAAACCACAATCACAGCGACATCTGCATCAATTGGTCGGGCGGACTGCATCATGCCAAGAAATTCGAGGCCAGCGGCTTCTGCTACGTGAACGACATCGTGATTGGGATTCTGGAGCTGCTTAAATATCATCCGCGAGTGCTCTACATCGACATAGATGTGCACCACGGCGATGGAGTGCAGGAAGCCTTCTACCTCACGGATCGAGTAATGACTGCCTCGTTCCACAAGTACGGCAATTACTTCTTCCCGGGAACGGGAGACATGTATGAGATTGGCGCGGAATCGGGTCGATACTACAGCGTGAATGTTCCCCTCAAGGAGGGCATCGATGACCAGAGCTACTTCCAGGTGTTCAAGCCCATCATCTCGGCCATCATGGACTTCTACCGGCCAACGGCCATTGTTCTGCAGTGCGGTGCGGATTCCCTGGCCGGAGATAGACTAGGTTGCTTCTCTTTGAGCACGAAGGGACACGGGGAGTGCGTAAAGTTCGTGAAGGAACTAAATGTTCCCACGCTGGTCGTTGGAGGCGGCGGCTATACCCTCCGCAACGTAGCACGGTGTTGGACGCACGAAACGTCGCTGCTGGTGGACCAGGACATAGAGAACGACCTGCCTGCCACAGAGTATTACGACTTCTTCGCCCCCGACTTCACCCTCCATCCAGAGATTAACTCCCGCCAGGATAACGCAAATTCCAAGCAATATCTTGAGCTCATCGTGAAACAGGTCTATGAGAATCTCAAGATGTGCCAGCACTCGCCCAGCGTTCAAATGGTGCAGACTCCGCCGGACGTGGACTTGGAGGAGCTTCGCAACAACAGGGATGAGGCCGCCGATCCCGATGTGCGAATGTCACAGGCCGACGAGGATAAGATGGTGGACGGCAAAAACGAGTTCTACGATGGCGACCAGGACCAGGACAAGCCCGATTCGGCAGAGAGTTAGGATTGGTTTAAGTGTAGTAAGGCTTTGTGTTAAGTGTAAGCAGTAAAGAACAGCAGATGATTAGATTTTAACTTAATTTGAGACTACTTAATGGGAAATTTGGGAAAGTAAAACCGGGGTTGCTTTTAAAATCGACAGACACGTATTTATTTGAGATGATTAATGTTACTTATTGGGAGGATTACTATAACGACAATGCTGGACGTTCGCTGGATGATCACCAGCCTGTCGTGGTGTTGGCCAGTCGCCGCATTCGTCGCGTGTTGCGGTCCTGGTCGCGGATCTTCTTCTCCATCTCGGCGTCGGTTAGCGTCTCTAGGAATGGGGCCCACGCGTCGGCATCGCTGGGATTTCGGAACGGCACATCGATGGTGGAGAGCGGGGCCTCGCTGAAAGCATACGTGCGACAGTGCCACGAGAGCTGGCCTCGGATGCTGTACGCAATGGCCGTAACGAATTCCCCACCCAGTCCCAGCTCTGCACACAGCTTGATGGCGAACTCCTCCGGATTGTTGTTCTTCTCGGACATGTCCCACTCGACCTGGTCGACGAGCGAAGTGTTGCCCACGTGAATGTTTAGCTTGACGATGACACGCTGGTCACAGCTCTCCTCGAGGATGGGCGGGTCATTGGGGAACGCCTCGATTTGCTGCCGGATGGCCTGAGCTATGGCCGGTACGAAGGGCAGCGGATTGAGGTCCAAGTCGTCACAGAGAACCTCCGCAAATTGCTCAGGGGTGATCATGCTCTCGTTCTTATTCCAGGTGAAGGTGTCGCGCAGCTTCTGGCCCTCCAGCTCCATGTCCAATCGAATGGGCACGAGGCATTCCTTCTGCGCCGCATTTTCCAGGCTGGCCGTGGGATCTGTGTCGTCGAAGCACATGGGAAACGTGCGCACCTTCTTCGTGTGCACGCGGTTGCGGTTGATGGGCGTGGCCTGCGGCACTGCGTCCAGGTGGCTGGAGTTGGGCATAGTGGGCACATACTGCGGCTGCTTCTTGGATTTGCTCTCCCGCGGCACAGGTGTGTCCGAGGTGTTTACCGAAACGGCGCGGTACCTGGAACGACGATTCATGTTGGAATTTAATGATTGACTTAAGGACGGCGAATTCTGACAGAAAAACTATCTAAAAAACATCAAAAACTAATTTGAAATCGATTGGAAGAAGTTTCACTTTGTTGCATACTTTTAGACATTATTTTAATTGATTTCAAAATTCACATCCTTATGACGGTAACGTTTTTTCAAAATCGGGATAATAATGGAAGTTCTGATCTTTTTCGTCTTTAGGGGTTCTTTACCAATTTGTAAATATTTTGTGTCTCGACACTCACTTTTCATCGTTGCCGGCCATAATGTCGTCCACCTCCACGGCGCGAAGCAGGGAAACGGAACTGGCCAGTATGTGGGAGCTAAGGCCGGAATCGGCCAGCCTCTTGCGTTCCTCATTGGACAGAACGATTCGCGTCATTCCCGGGTACTTCTTGTAGAGGATGCCGCGAAAGTGCCGCATGTAGTTTCCCACCTCGGAGCCCACGTAGTAGTACTCGCCGCCCTCCTCCAGCTGGAAGGCCACCGGCTTGTCCCCGTACGTCTGCAGGGCCATCTTTAGTCGGTCTTCTTCCTGTAGGTTTTAAAGCGCGGATTTTCCTCGGGAATCGTTCTTATTTTTCAGACCACAAATTTTCTTGCCGCATACACAAACACAGACATGGACATGGCGTCTATCGCGGAAGTGTTGGAAAATGCCCGACCCACCAACGCATATTTAAAAAAAAAGCCTAAAATAGCTATATTTTATAAACGCACTGAAGAATTTTTTTTTAAGTAAAAGAAAATTCACGTTGAATGTTTTTATATAATTTTAAATTAATTTAATTTATTTCAACTACATAATAGCATCAGTGAGATATTGAAATTATTTAAAAAATACTAAATCCTGTTAGTGTGTCATCACTGCCGTTCCAGCACCAGTGATTTGCTGTACACCGCTTTCCAACACTAATTCACATGCTCCGCCAATTCGTTAATTATTTTTAAGATCGCCATAAAGATGTCCTTTTTACGCAGTGCTTTCGGTTTCCTGGCTCTCACTAGGTCCCCTGGAGGCCCACCAACAGGTAGACAATTCTCGACCACTCGATCCCTGTCACTAAACTTATTTTTCCGGCAGTGCAAACACGCCGCCACATTAAGCGATGGGTTTCGCCGACGTTACGTGAGCTAGCCCACCGACAGAAGAAACTGGGCCCACAGAAGCCGGAGCCGCGATCCGGATTCGTGGAGTGGAATCAGCGGTCAGAGCTGTTCGCCTTCGGCAAGCGGTTGGGTGAATCTTTCGAAATGGCCTTGCTGCAACGCGCATTCACAGAGAGATCCTTTGCACAACGCGAGGAGGATAAACGACGTAAGCTGGGCATCGAGGAGGCAGACCTGCAGATGGCGGACAACAGGGATCTGGCCCAGAAGGGCCAGGCCATTGCCCGAGCCTACGTGGAAGCTTTTCTCCAGCACCAATTGCCCAAAGTCCCGAAAGAAGGACTCCAGGCTATTGCCAGTTATTTGCTGAGCACGAACACGCTGGCGCACGTCTCCAGCCATCTGGGCACAAAGGACCTGATCCACTCCACAGAGTACCCACCATCTGCGGAAAGTCTGGCCCAATCCCTGCAGGCGGTGATTGGAGCTCTGGCAGATTCCAGTGGCGTAGAGCGGGCTTTCCTTTTCGTGCGAGACTTTATCTGCACTCAACTGAACCAGAAAGACCTGCTTGATGTGTGGACGCCGGAGGAACCCCTCCAGCTGCTCGAAAAGATTTGCAGGGAGCAGAAACTGGGTGAAGCCGAGCCACGACTGATCGGAGACTGCGGAAAAAATACTGTTTTGGCCGCTTACCAAGTCGGCATCTACGCTAATCGCCAGCTGCTGGGCAAGGGATTTGGCGAGGACCTGAAAACGGCCACAGAGACCGCGGCCATTGACGCCTTGCAGAGCCTTTTCGACACCCACGACAACCGGAGACCCTTCGATTTCCGAGTCGAGCTGGAAACCAAAAACGTACGACTGGGCTAAGTAACGGAAACAGAACTGGACGAGTCTGCGTCCTTGTTGATTTCTGTAATTTGCACTAAACACATGTACGCATGCATTGTCAAAAAAGATTGCGTTTTAAAATCATTTAACTACTGGTCAACAATTGCCCTCTAGTCGCGATCGTCGCGCTTGCCATCGCCCGCGTCTTGGTGGCCATGCGTGGTGGGCGTCACCGATGTGGACGGCCCCAAATCATCCGGCTTGCTCTCCAACGAGAAGGGCGGAATCTTACAATCGAAGGAGTAGCCATCCTCGCGCTCCAGTCGGAAGGTGCCCCACATATGGCCGCTGGGCGCCTGCAGACTCACGTGACTGCTGTACTGGAAGGCGGGCAGTCGTGGGCTGAGGATAGGCTCCTGGCCCACCACGCCCCTGCCGCGCACCGTCTCCAAAGTTCCAGACAGCGAAAAGATGCGCCAGTGCCTCTCCCGCAGCTGCACGCTTGCCTTGCCGAGGTTTTCCAGTCGGATGCAGTATCGCCACTGAAATTGCGTTCGATTGAATAAGTTTTAAAACTTCTCAAAAGACTTAAAAGCTGTCCCTTCTTACCCAGTACACCGAACTTGCTGGTGTCTCACGGCAGCCCATGTAGAAGGGGATAACTGTAATCCGCACGTTCTCCGTGGTTTCCTTGTGTACATCGCTCATGTCCAGCCACGGGTGGTTCTTCTCCTGCCACGCCTTCAGCGTGTCCTGACCCACGAACGGTGGATCAGAGTCCGGAGCGTGCGTGAGGAACTTGTCGAACAGCTCATGCTGCAGCGGACTCTTTTCGCTGGAACTGTAGGGCATAATGTCCTCGTGGGACACATAGTCAAGCCCAGGGATTGCGTACAGGCTGCGGTTGGAGTCCTGGTTCCCTAAGAAGGTTACCGCCTCGGTCTGGGCACGCTGTTAAAAAGGGGAAAATATGTAAGCAGAGGAAACAGCTAATTGGAAGCTCTTACAATGTGTGGACAGTCGCGGGTATCTATGAGCACCTGGTAAAAGGTTTGCACCTTGCCTTTTACCTCCTTCGGATCCACCTGCGTCGCTGCGTCTATGTTACCGGTTGTCTCGGTCACACCGGGCGCATTAGTCAGGTAGGCGGTTGAGGTGGTGGCATCTGCACTGCTGGCCTCCGGCGGACTTGAAGTGCTACCCTTAACCCTAAGCGAGGCTTCTTTGGTGTGCTGCTGCTGCGACGGAGTTGCCGTCACCGCCGTGGCGTTGACCTTGCTCGGGTTGTGCAGGTCCCGGTCGTAAACGCGTGCCGTCCAGGGGAAAAGGATGACCCCGCGGTAGCCGAAGATGCGATGCAGGAAAAGCTGTCCAGTTTCGTAACGCTCGTCGCGGGTCTCCACCAGTCGGCCCACCTCAGCAAGTCTGCAATTGGGGAGTTATGCAATGTTCCACAGGACTCAACAGGACTCCGCTAGGCGGGACCCACTCACTTAATCGGGTTAACCGCCTGCTTCTTGACTGTCCGCCTCAGCGCGATGTCGCACCGCTGCAGAAGACGCCATCGCTGATCCCACTTAAATACTTGCACCAGCAAGCCCATCGCGGTGCATCCAAAGTTCGCCGGGAGCGGGGAGCACCTCTTGGCTTCGCTGTCTCGGAGGGGAAGCTGCGGGGTTTATGCAACGATCTGCGACCAGTGGCTTCTGCTTCTGCTGTCGCTGGGTTCTCGCGTTCGCTTCTGTTCAACGGGGTACATGTGCTTCAAAATTTTGTATGAGACTCTAATATCTTGACATTGTTATGAAAAATTTGAGTTTGTTTTCGCACTGGAAAAAAAACACTAGCGATTGCTAGTCCGATTTTCGATCACACTATTCGATTGGTCCATTCTTTTATCGGTTGAATTAATAATTAATAATATATATAAATAAAGATAATAGAATTATTTTAGTAAAAATAATGTCTTATTTTAAAATACGGGACTTTCTCTATAAGCTACAAGTTTTAAGTATTTGCTATGGGACTACTTACTTTCCTGATTACTAGCTGTATTTATGAATATATATAACTAAAAAAATATAAACATAAATTATATATTTAAAAATAATTATAATAACAATTAATCAGTACAATTTAATAATTTTAGGATGTTAAATTAAAACAAATAATAAAATAGCTATTTGGAGTGGGAATATAAAAATACTGACTTGATGTGACTGCATATATTGGACACATATATTACTTTAAAATCATTATTAATAATTTCAGTTTTGAAATAATTTATTATTTAGAGTATTAATTTAATATTTTGGTAAAATAAGACATATGTGGACCTTAAATAAATTACACATTTAAAACAAAACAATAATTAATAATATGCTATGGTAGGTATATAAATAGTACCATACACAATGGTATTTATTTATCGGACGGATGGTATTTTGGCCCCCTAATGGCGCGGTCTCACTGCAAATGCTCCATCTCCCTCTTTCGCCATTTGACAGATTTCCGGTACGTACGCGATTTTTCGTTGGCCGCCGAGAAAACACAAAAATAAGCCCGATAATGCGTGAATCGCTTGAAAATAGAGTCGCGAGGGCTCTGCGGAATATGTGGGCTACGTGCGCAACCAGTTGTGGAGTGCTCAAATTGTGTATAGCTGTGCGATGTCGCCGGATGAAATAATCAAAACAAATGCCCCCAACTGGTTGCTAGTAGTGGTGAATGTGAATACGAGCAATGTGAATAATGAAAATCCTCTCTGACCCGCAGTTAAGCCATGGCCGACTCACAAGCCAAGACCGCCGCCGCGCCCAAGGCCGCCAAGGCCCAGAAGGCTCCTAAGGCTGCCAAGGCACCCAAGGCTGAGAAGCCCGCCACCGAGGCTAAGGTTTCCGCCAAGAAGTACAAGCGCCACGGCCGGCTCTTCGCCAAGGCTGTCTTCACCGGCTACAAGCGCGGTCTGAGGAACCAGCACGAAAACCAGGCCATCCTCAAGGTAAGATCCCCCTCCGGATTAAGGGGACTGAAAAGGGGTTATCAACAACTATAACTATATATATTAGAGGTTAGAATGGGGATATCTAAAGGGGATTTTTGGGTTTGACCATTGAAGACAAGACAAAATGCTTCCTTTGATTTGGTACTTTGCTTCAGATCTTGGAATTATCAGCGATCTGCAGAGTTTTTAAGATTGCCAATCTTAATGTTAATGATATAATTAGGATATATTTCGATTTTTTCATGTTTAATTTAGTTCAAAACAAAGAACCTAGATTGAAATTTGTTTCAACTTTCGACAGCTGAATCTATAAATTTAAAATAATACAACAAAGTAGTTATTAAATATTAACTTTTTGTAGAGTTACAAGTCTCTTATTTTGTGTTGACAGATTTAGTAAGAAACTATCTTGTTTGTATTGTATGAATACATAAACCATTAGAAAACAATTCCGCGAAAAATATTATTTTTTTATAAACTCCATACTAAATTGTCATTTCCTTACAGATTGAGGGAGCCCGCCGCAAGGAGCACGGAGAGTTCTACGTTGGCAAGCGTTGCGTCTACGTGTACAAGGCCGAGACCAAGAAGTGCGTGCCACAGCATCCCGAACGCAAGACCCGCGTCCGCGCCGTCTGGGGCAAGGTCACCCGCATCCATGGTAACACCGGCGCCGTGCGAGCTCGCTTCAACAGGAACCTGCCTGGTCACGCCATGGGACACCGCATTCGCATCGTAAGTGTGCTTCTACTTTTCACCCTAGCAAACTTCTAAACTTGCACCCTCTCGTTTGCAGATGCTGTACCCATCAAGGATTTAAGTTAATAATGAACTTAAGTTACTGCTGCAGATAAAAAAATCCGTTTTATAATAAATGAAACAATTTAAATTTAATTACAACAAAACTTAGTTTCACTAAATAGATTACACTTTGATAAAACTATATTTTTTAGTCAATTAGAAAATGTGGAAACGAGTGCGGAAATCGCAAAAGTCGAAAGCTGAGATCGTTTATGCATAAGTGGACCGAAAATGGAATAGATCTAAATTGAACCGAAAATGAAATAATGCATTTTAATTCGTGAAGTTTTTTGTGGTAGTATTTTGTTTTTTTCGAATTTGAATGAAATGAAGATACCTCGTATTCAATTTTAAATAAATGTTAAAATTATTTCTAACGGGCATGGTTTTTGATGCTGATTAAAAATATATGATTTATAGGATCAGAAATGAGTCTATACTGCGTTGTAAACTTCAAAGCATAATGTTAATGTTACATTTTGTAGTGTTCGCTTTGTACCAACCTTAAACGTTCTTTCCATTTTTTTTAAGCCACTTCGAACTGGTCCATCTACTCAATAGAATTGGCTTCTTCTAAGTCGAATCATGGGATTTATTATTGATAAATGTTTTAATGAACAATTTAATAAAATAAATTGGTCCATAAAAATTAAGGAAAATTGTTTTGGCGGACATCTGTAATTTGGGAACAATGTGTGTCTAGGATTTTCAATGGATGGTTTCAAATGACACTGACTTTTACAAATAACATCTGAATGAATACCATAGCCAATAGTTTGTTTTAATCACAAATGATTTATTTATAATAAAGATATAAACAAATAATACAATACAAGAAATTAAGTTTACCATAATAAGAAAGTATACATATATATTGTTTTTGAACTCTATAATTATATTTTATAGATCGCAAGTTTTTTTAGTACCTGTTCCTGCCGTTCGTTTTTATATATTCAAATAGTAATACATTTTCAGATAATTAAAACAATGTTTTCATTTTTATTAGATAAGTAATAATTTATTTTTCCGTGTTGACAAATTTGGCCTGCATCAGAAAGGTTTCCTGTAGTACAAATTAAATTGAACTAAAAAAAAAACGTCTTAACCGATTTTCACTGTACATTTAGTACATGCTAAAATTGACGATATTTCCTTGGTATTTTATCCAATGACGAAATAAAAGCCGGAGTGGTGTCATACGCCGTTTGGTAATCAATGGCGCCTGAAACGCGGTCACACTGCTCCAATCAGCAGCGTGTTGCGGCCAATCGGAAGAAAAACAACTTAAGTTTTACGATTTTAGTACAAATTAGTTAGTTAGATTGCAATCGCTTGCTGCGGGCGCGACCGAAAGTTATGCGGAGATGTGCGTCGACCTTGCCGGGTGCCACTGCCGCTGCTGTTCCACCGCCACCGACGCCAGAAGTGCGTCAACACGTCACCGCTGCCGTTCGAGCCAATTAGAAGACCGAAGCCCACTTTTGCATTCCGCGACCCGTCGATCGGCCCTAGATAACGATTACGTATATATGCGCGTATGATGGGTATGCAGGATGACCTGGACGGCATCGTGAGGCACCGGCGTCGCAACCTTAGCCTCCTGCAGCTGGTGACTCTTACCATGGCGGGCCTTGTGGCCTTAAATCCGCATCAGGCTAGGGCGCAATCGAGGGACCTGGAGCTGCAGACAACTGGCTCCTCCACTCCTCCGGCCCTTACACACTGTGTTGACCAGGAAGAGCGCCGGATCGGACGCAGGTATGTAGATATAGCATAAACAGCGAAGAAGAAGCAGAGTGCGCTATGTGTGTGACCCTTTTGTTATGCATTCTGGCGAAAATGTTCTCGAACGTTCGCAGAAACGCAGTGCGAGTTGAAACTCTGAAGCAGCTAGACAAACATTAAAAAAAACTGTGAATATTTAACTAAAAAACTCGGAAAGTGCTCAGTAAGTTAGCTGAAACGACAGTGGTCTGTAAACAAGACGTGGTGCAGGCCAAGATTTTCGCCAGGTCTGCCCCAAAATGATACTATTCGCCGCGACCCTTAAATAGCGTTTAGCAGTAGCAATCAGTGAACGCGCTTATCAAGCATGCGGTGAGTCATTTGGCAAAACTGTTAACTGCTCGTTTTGTTTGCGAGAGACAGGTCAGAGATATGTTTATGCACGTCAATTTAAACAGGTTTCGCCGATTGTTTTGCTTTCTTTCCGTTTGCTTCACTTTTCGTTGAATTTCACCATTCTCTTCTCGCTTGCCTTACCTCCGGTGTTCGGGGGCGCCATTTTCGGCTCTTCCGTGGGCGGGACAGAGATGGTGATGGGGGAAATGCAGAGGAGCCAACTGACACTTGTTGGTTTCTTTTGGCGCGACATCAGCTGAGCTGCCTTTGTCCCCCTCCCACACTCTCGCCAGCCAGATGGCATTGCCAGTGTGACCCGTTTGCCCGAATGTTCTAATCCTTGGAGCGGGATGATGAAATTCTCTTGCAGCAAGAATGCAAATCCAAGGTCACTGGTTGCAATTAATATATTAAAATGCTGAAACCCAATTAAATGTTCTAAATATATTATATTCCTAATCTTTTTACATATTCCAAACCTTTGAGTTTATTTCTTTTAGTTTTGTGTATTAGATTTTTGGATCATAATGGATTACAACATTTTTTAATATCTCTGGAAATATAAATTAAAACACACGGGTTTAGAATTAAAAAAAAAAAAATAGATATATTTAAAATATAAAAATATGAGGACATGAAAAATATAAGTCAATACAGGTAAATGTAAATAAAGAAAATGAAATTGCTCATGGCAGGGAATAAAAGAGTCAATCACCCGCCGATAAGGAACTTGTTACTTAGGTCAGGGTCAGATTTTTTCCAGTTAGTAATCAATTTGTACTTCACTTTCCCGGCAGACTCCTCTATATAACTACATTGGACGGACGCCTGAGCGCCCTGGACATTGCCAATTCGGGGAAGTTACGGTGGAGCGTGCCCACTGCTCCGGGTCCGCTAATCTCGTCCAGCATTCATCGCCTGGAGCTGACCAACAATGGGCAGTTCGTGCGCATGATTCCCTCGCTGAGCGGCGGTATTTACAAGTTCGACGGCGAATCCATCGATCCCATACCGATAACGGCGGAACACCTTCTCAGCTCGAGTGCCAAATTCAGTGACGACCTGGTGATCTCTGGGGGCAAGGAGACCCGCTCCTATGGCGTCTCTGTTCGCACCGGTCAGTTGCTCTACGAGTGCTCCATCAACGGCTGCGTAAACTCTACGGATGATGGGCGGGCCATCAACGACTCCATCGAGGAGACGGATCAGGAGGAGCTTCGTCCGGGGAACGATGATGGCCACCTGAGGGACGAGGCCGGCTACGTTGTGGGTCATGATCCGCTCCTGGACGATGTGATTGTGGTACGCCGCCAGACGCAAACTGTTCGTGCCGTAGAGTCGCGTACCGGAATGGAGCGATGGAACTTCAGCGTGGGCCAACATGAGCTGGACGTGGTTCGTGCCTCTGAATGTACTCAACAGCCGCGCGATGAGCTGGAGCTGGCTGTTCTGGATGTGGACATCAAGGTGGTGGTGCCTGAGGGAGTAATCTGCGCTTTCAGTAAGAGCGACCCCCAGACCATGCTCTGGAAGTATAAGGTGAGTAGGAAACAGTTGCAAACTCATTTCTCAAAATAATACCTTAATTATTATTAGTTCGATCATCCGATTGTGAGTGCCTGGAACACCAATGCCGCTGACGAACTGAAGCCCATTGATCTCTTCAGCTCGGCCCAGTGGCTTTGGGAACAGGATGAGGCGGACGAGGAAGTGCCCAACAGGCCCCAGAGTGCGCCATCCATCTACTTGGGCATGTACGACAAGCAGTTGTACATCCAGGAGTCAATTCGTCTGCGCCAGGAAATTATGGACCAGACGAAGGTCTACCAGCAGCTCACAGGCGACACCAGTCTGATGCCCAAGATCCCATGGAAGCCTATAGCGGCCAGCAGCAACTCGCTGGTCATATTTCGACAGGATGAGGACGAGCCCGAGGTCATAGGCGGGGGCACAGGAGGCGGACAGGGAAGCGAGCTGGTTCCCTATGATGACCAGAACTTCGCTGTGGCAGCTCAGTCGGTGCTAAACGCCTCAGAGTTCGTGAATGGAAATGGTTTCTATTTCTACACCACCTCGGATCTTGAGGGTCCATCGGAGTGCGGCACCAATGAGACTCCAAGTGGATTGCCAGCCATCGAGGCGCCTCCAGCTCCCAACAATGGCACGTCCGAGGGAGCGGAACACACTGGAAACAACAGCATCAACGACGATCTGGGCTTCAGCCTGGACGACATTGATGCTCCTGTAAAGGTTGTGATATTGTCGCTGTGGTTTTGGTGGAAGGAGATCGTAGTTATCGCATTTACCTCTGCTGTGCTCCTGAACATCTTTATGGGCCAGCGAAACCAGCGGGTGGAGCGCGAGTATCTGGTCATAGAGCGACATGTGCCGGTGCAAACTGCCATCGAGGCCACCGAAGCATCCACACAGGCTCTCCTGGGGCCCGTGGTCCCCATGCAGCGCAATTCAGGCAATCGTTTTAGCTTCCCACCCAACGGACGAACGCAGCGCACCATTTCCGAATCCACTTCTCATTCGGGAGAGCATTACATTTCCCGCTTCCAGACAGACTTTGAGCTGATGCAGTGCCTCGGACGCGGCGGCTTCGGTGTGGTCTTCGAGGCCAAGAACAAGCTGGACGAGAATAGGTACGCCATCAAGCGCATCACGCTGCCCAACAAGGAGGCTTCCAGGCAACGAGTGCTCCGCGAAGCTCGTACACTCGCCAGTTGCGAGCACCACAACATCGTGCGTTATTTCCATGTGAGTAAGCCGGGGTTCGGCGTCATTATTCCTAGAGCTAATCCGATTATTTATTTATAGTCCTGGACCGAAACTCCGCCAACTGGGTGGCAGGAGGAGGAGGATCGTAAATTAGTTGCCCACGAGCTGTCCACCTCCATTCAAATCGAGACGCCAGACGAGAGTACTCTGCCCTCCTTTGCGGACCAGCTGCAGGAGAAAAGGCACCAGCAATTGATGTCCTGGGTATCGGATGCAGCGAATAGCACTGCATGCAGCCATGACTTCCACGGACACGGGGAGCCAGCACTTAGGAACATCAGGGAGGAATACGACGACGACGATGAGGAGGAGGATTCGCTTATTGAATTCCGCAGCGAGTCGCAGTCGGCAGCATTGAGGGCGGGCAACGATGACGATGAAGACGACGACGACGACGATGATGATGACGATGAGGAAGAGGAAGAGAAGGACGTGAAAAAGAGGCACCATCGCAGTTCCGTGTCTATTGACATCCATTCGGCTTCGTTCGATCTGAAGAACATTAACTACTCACAGCACCAGCTGGTGTCCAACTCTTTTCAAATCGAATCTGTTCGCTCCAAAAGCAATGGCAGCGGCGATGAGGCGGAAGACGATAATAGGCCCCGGAGAAAGCCGCTCACACTCGCTCTGGCTCAGAACCACAATAACAACAACCAGAACGGAAGCCATGTGACGCCACCGAGTGCCACCATCCAGAATGGAGTTTCTGGCAAGCCAAGCAAAGTGTACTTATACATCCAGATGCAGCTGTGCCGCAAGGAGAGTCTGCGGGACTGGCTGAGAGACAATCGAACTGAGGCCAGGGCGGCCCACATCGCTGACATCTTTCACCAGATCGTGGACGCCGTGGACTATGTGCACCTCAAAGGCCTCATCCATCGGGACCTCAAGCCGAGCAATATCTTCTTTTCCCAGGACGGTCAAATAAAGATCGGGGACTTTGGACTGGTCACCGACATGGCGGACATTCCGAACCTGGTGGCCAAGTGTGGAGATCAGAGTGGCCTGCCCTCCTGTGCCCGCCACACTCAGCAGGTGGGCACTCACCTCTACATGTCGCCGGAGCAGCTCCTGGGCCGTCACTACGACTACAAGGTGGACATCTACTCACTGGGCCTCATTTTCTTCGAGCTGCACGTGTACTTTTGCACCGAAATGGAGCGAATCAAGACGCTGCGAAACTTGCGGGATGGCCAGTACCCCAAGGACTTTGCCCTTAAGTATCCGGATCAGTACGACTTGCTGCAGCAGATGTTGTCCGCCGAACCGGAGCAGCGTCCGCAGACTAAGCAGCTGAAGAGCCAGCTGCAGGACATCCTGCAGCTGCCGCATCACCTGGCGGACGGACGCAGCGAGCATGCGGTGTTGGCAGAGCGGGCCAGGCGGCTGAGTCGCAGTCGTACCTTCAGTAGCTCTAGCGAGCCGCATCAGTGATAGACCAGATAGGCCGTGGGCATGGACAGCCATCAGTCATCAGTTAGCATTTCGCTTTTAAGTCATTTACCAAACGTGTCCCAACCCATACCAACCATCATCCTCACCTGGCTATGCCTCATCCGCTGACCTCGACTCGGACCAGTCGCAGGATCATTTATTTGGTAATACCTAGACTCGATAAGTTTGTATTACGTTCACATTTTAAACTCTTGCGTGTCGCAAATTAGCAGCAACAAAATGTCCTTTTGTTTATAAGACTTAACGTAAGGAACTATACATATATATAAAGATGTACTCCCAAAACAGTCGCTAGCCTAAGTCGATGCCCAAAATTGTTTGTCCAAGTTTGTTTCTACCCATATAGCCAGCCAATTGGCCAATCAATACGAGAGTTTGTTTTTAGTTATTAGGCGATAAGAGAAAAATAAAAAAGCTTAAAAATAGAAATGGAAATGTTTTCTAATTTCTAGTCGAGATAACGGCCGTGAGTAATCGCTTTGGGCGCTATAAATCAGTTGCCAGCTGACGCCACATCGGGTCCGGTTCCATGAAATTGAGGTAAGGCGCTGAAATTAATTTTAAAACGACTGAAAATAATTAACTAAACAATAGTGTTGACTTTCGATCTGTACAATCTTAACCCATTAAAGACCCCGAACTTATACTTTTTTATATCACTTTATTTTGTTTTTATTTACGTCTGTTGCGCATTTTTCAAAAACGTTCTCTACTTTTCTAACGGTTGTTTGCCGGCGAATATCCATCGTACTCATGCCTCTATGCAGTGCTTTCTATCCTTAGTACATGTTTGTTGCATCCGTTTCCGGCCGACATTTTGTTATTCCATTGCTTAAGACTTAGGTTCGGTGCGATGCTCTTGCTATTCTGTGGCTAGCTTCTATCCAATTAACAATTTGTCTCTACATATCCCTGGCTCGTGTTTTGCCTTTTATTACAAAAAAATAACAGAGATCATGGGCGCCACATGATGACACGATGCGGCATTGCAATACTTATCTAAACGTAGCAGCTTTAACTTAAGGCTACTTACACACGTACTTTTGAATGCTTTGAACAAACAACAAGCGGCTGAAGCTTTTGATTCATTAATACATATGTACTTTAAAGATGAGATTTTAATTGGTATATTGCTACACTTATTTAATCCTCTCTCTCTCTCTCGATTCGAACTGTCGCAGGCAACGCGTTGCTTAAATATAAATAATTCAACAATTTTCCTTGTTGCAGTTATTTTGTTCTGTTTTCGTTTAATTCCTTTCAACGGTTTGCATTTAGCGATTTAATTATTTTCCAAAAATTAACAGCCATTTTGACGAATCCGTAAATGTTGAAAATCAAAGACAAAAACTCGAACCAAAGGCAATTATCGTTAGATTTATATGTGTATATATGCATGTATATATAGGTATGTGTTATATAAATATGTTGATGTTAGTGCTTCTCAGTTGCTTATTTGCTGAAGAGACGTTTTTCAATTAAAGAAAATGTCAGAGAGTATTCAAGTTCGGTCGCCTCAGCAAATAAGCCACCTAAGCTGGTATTTATCTTTAATCTTTAATGGTATATGTCCTTTATCAAAGCCACAAATATTTAGTTATTTACTTGTTATTATTTGTTGTATTGGTTACCCTTGAAATAACGTTAAAAAATTGTTTCGAATCTCGTTTTTAGCTAAGTTATTTCTAGAACCTTAACCGAGCACTCAACTGGGAGTGGAACCAATTTGTGGCAGTGCGCCCAGTTATCTACCTTGAATATCAGTTAGAGCTTACTTATATTGCTGTAAAAGTCGGTTTCCATAGCATTTTCGCAAAGTTCTTCTTTTGAAATCTCTATGTACAAAGTCAGCCTTGATTGCTTTTCTGTTGAGTAGTTTGAGTGGTTTCTTGAGGTAAAGAAAGAGATCGGTGTGGCATGTGCGTGTTCGTGGATACTGAGATTAGTTAAGATGGCGGTGTCCAGCGGATAGAGCAGTAGGGCGACACGTTGCCATTGCCTAGCTAATAAATCGATCGGCGAGATCAGTTTGATATCACTACACTATGCTACACAAACACTGCTGTCTAACAATTTCGAGTACGAGTATGTCCTGGGTATGGCATTATCACTAAAAATAATAACACAATCGTCGTCGGTTCTTGTGCGCTTCAATCCAATTGTAATCTCACTTTAGTGCTAGGTCTACTATGTAATATTTGCTTCTGGTGTTTTAAGGCGTCTTGATCACGGCTCCTTACACGCCGAGACATAAAATCGTTGGAAACGATTCAATTTTTGAAATACTAACAACTGAATTAATGGAATTGGTTTTGATTATTGACTTTATGACGTGTTTTCGTATTCGATGCAAATCGGGCGCCGTGTAAAGAGCCCTGCACTTATATTCTCTCCTATTAATTCTTCCGTTTTAACTCTTAAATAATGTACAAGTTTAATTGGAGCACTTGAATGACATGATTGTAACACTTCGGATCCAGGGCCTTGGGATGATCTCGGCAACTCTTGGCCCGGATACTCGCACCTAAGGCTAATTTATTAACTCTCCTAAAATTACGTACGTTTTGTGTTCCAGTTTCGGAGACTTGACATTGGCATTAACTGACATCTTGTTTGGTTGGCTTAAGAACTAATTCTTGAAATGATCACAACGTTAAAGTATGTTTACATATATGTACGTGTATAGCTAAGGTCAACTACTTAAGTACTTATACGCTCTTGGTTTGTTTCGATAACAAGGTTATTCGTTCGTACATAAAATGTATTGTAAATTATGGTGGGATTAATTGCCTATTTACGTTCCACGACAGAAATAATAACCGCAACGGTGACGACAATAACGATAAAAAATCAAACTATCGCCGTGCGTTGCCAACTGGCAATTGTTGCTCTGCACTCCGCATATTCATGGCAGCTGCACTTCCTGCTGGCGCACGGGCATTGAATTGCAAATGCATACGCACTAAAGTTGTCAGCAAGGATGTCGGGATCTGGATCTCGGACCGGGAAGCCGTGGCCGCTGGCCAAGCGTGTCCTTCGTTCGGCAGCCCCATTGCCATTTAAATGAGCGCAGCAAAGAGTGGCGTCCATAAAAGCAGCCAGCAAAATGTTGTAATAATGGCAAACAAAGCGAGAGGGGGAGCTTGGACGCAGGCGAGGATTGGGGGAGGCGGAGTGTGGCCACTAAAAGTATATGCTAAAATATGCATCTGCAAGCGTTCGCAAGGGGCTACAATGTCGTTGTTGTGTCTCTGCCAGGGAGATTGCGTATACGCCACCTCCAAAGGAGATTACGTATACGCAACGGTGCACCTTGCACACTGCCGCTGCCCAATGCTGCTGCTGGTAAAGAATTCACTCGGGTATAATGTGCCAGATCAGAACGATTGCTTAAAAAACTTATGCAACATTTGCTAAAGTATTGTACAGCGTCCTTTATTCCTAGTTGATTGTGAGTACTCAGCGCCAGCCAGGACACTGCTCGCGGTCAAAACTCCTCCGCTGCCTCCCGCTCCACCGCCGGCTCCGCTTGTCGTACTGGTGCATCCCATCAGCTCACGGAATACGTCGCCGATTTTGTAGTTGTACCTAAAAGGAGACGGTAGCCCGGTTAGTCGTCGCCGGGGACAAATATCGCATGACAGATGGTCGTATTGATTACTCACTGCGCCGAGCACTCGACGTAGCCGCAGCGCCAATGTTTGCGCACCAGCGTGGAAATATCCTTGAGCTCCTGCCAGGCCGCCATCGGGATGTGTGCATGTGCGATAAGGGAAAGGATTCAATATTGAGTGCAAATCTGCTGGAAACAAATAACTCAAGCGCAATGTAGCCAAGGTTTTCGCTATTTGCCTCTTAAGTGGGGCATTCATACAGAGGAACGTCTCGATTTCACTTATTTTTAAGTAACGAATTTAATAGAGAATTTTTGCAGTGAAGAATAAATATGGGACCTAATAGGCATTATTATAAGAATATGAATATTGCTCTCACCTGCGAGTTGGCCTGTGCCTCAGTCACATTGTCAAATTTATTGCCGACCACAATTATGCTAAAATCACGATGACTGAAACTGTCCAAGATTTGATCTCTCATCGAGCGGCAGTACTGCAATTAAATTTTAGAAATTTGTCACAATCCATAATCTGTGGAAATCCGGGAAGGCACTCACCTGAAATGTTTCCAAATTGCCCATGTCGTAGACGAGGACATAGGCGTGCACCGTTCGCAGCCCCAGCGGATGTCCGTTGTTCCATTCGGCGAAGTTGTCAGCCGGAAATCGCTTCTGGCGAGATGGCGATGCCAATTGGGCGAGTGTTTGTTTTTCATCAGCGAATTTCCCCAAACAAACAGGAGAACAAACAAACACGCACATGTGTCCACATGGCCGGATGAGTTTGTTGTTTTCGTTTCGCATTATTTTCGCGCGCGCATGAAAAGCAAATATGAAAACGAAAAAGAGTTTATGGCATTTAATAGCGGCTCACGACGGGCAGAATTATGATATCAAAATATAAAAATGTTTTTGGTTTTTCTCTCTTTGTTTGTTTGCTTTTCGAAAAGTTCTGACGAGTACAAGTATAAGCGGGCATTATAGGGGTCGTGCTACATCAATCGTTTGCAGTCGTTGCCAGCGGGATAATGTGTTGAATAAATAGCATTATTTTCGTTGCACACATATGTATTGATTAGTTTTTATTTTTATTTGCATGGATAACATTCAATCTTTTCAGTAATAACAGGAATTCTTGGTATCCGAACGGGCCAAATAACAAGTGGCAATTATTTGAGGTAAATATTATAAATCAATATTTGCTTACAATAAAATTTAATTGTTAAACACCACTTCTGTTAATAGTAGAGACTGTTAGTTATTTCGCCTAATTCGACCATTAATTATTACAATAAGCTAATAATAAAATACTTTTATTTAGAACGTATGTACATGCATCTATTATTCTTGTTCATTTAGTTCACATAATTGATAGCTAAAATAAAATAAGAAGCTAAACTATTGTGACTCTATTTCCCTAATCTTAAGAGATAAAACCAACTGTTGTGAAATTATGTAAAACTTTATCTTTTCAAGTTCAAGTTTCTGAGGTTCGACTGTGGCTTTTCCACTTCTTTCCCTTCGGCTTGTCCTATTTATTTAGGACTAAGTTGACCACTCCTGCGGCTTCAGCAATCTTTACTGCCCACAGCAGTCGCATTATTTGCTTCAGCTCACTGCTGCATCCGTAATAGGATTCATTTATTCCCTCGCCCTTCACGAGCTGAATTCCCCGCATTTATTAAATGTTACTGAAACTGTTGTCGCAGTAAATATTCAAAGGACAAAGCTACTCCCACAATGGCGATAAACCGTAGCAGTTACACTGGCGCACAATGGACAGTGGTTTATGCATTTACTGCGGCTGCGGTGAGCGTTGTCAGTAAATAATTGTTGCTCAATTAGTTCTGGAAAATGTGTTGTCACACCAAATAACCAAAGACACAAGAGGAAACTAATTGACGAAATTAGGTGGACATTGCGTTCTCAATACAAATAAATGAATTAATTAAATTTAATTGCTGATGGTTTCGCGAAATATTTTTTTCGTATATAACAAAAATATTCGTAGTATTGCCATTTGAAAACTATATAAAATTATATAACTATAATTTTGATATGTTATATATTAGGATATGATATATAAGTACATATTTTTTTTTAATAGATTGCATTAATCCACAATTACTGTAAATTGCTCTATTTTATGGCAGTGACATAAATCAATCCCTGATCTGAATGTGCTCCAGCAGAGAGGCCCCAAAAGGCGAATCAGTGGCACATTTTCCACCACAGGCAGGTGCCGGCAGGCCGCAGCTTTTCCTCCCTCGGCGCTAATGAGCAGAAGATGTTTGGGAACTGCTGAGGGGTGAGGGGTGGGTTGAGCTCGCCCACAGCGAGACAGTAAGTAAACGTTATAATTAAATTTACGTCGCAACATTTTAGGCGCAAACAAAAGTCAAAGGCCGGCTAGACAAAAAGGAGCGTCCGAGACACAGGCACTCTAGAGGAACAAGCAGCGGCCGAATCAGGCAATGTTGGTTATTTAGCTGTTTATTAAAAGCCAAAATGGGGTATTTTCAAGGAATAATATAAAGCAAAACATTATGTTTTTAAATATAATTATTATAAGTACCTTAATGTGGGTAATAGTATTTATTTAACATAAATAAGAAGTAAGACGCAGTTTCTTAAACGAATTTTGAATCGAGAATGGATATCAGATAGTAGGCTTTTATTTAATTTAATTGCTATTTAAGCAAAGCCACGGACTTAGATGGAATGGTTTGTTGCCACTTGTAGAGGCATCACTACTTTTTAATGCTTAAAGCTTTCCATTTTTAGCTGCCCAATGCCGGCAGCACTGATTCCATCCCATTGGATACCACCCCTGGACCTCCTGACCCTGTGCACGGTTGGACAGCTCAAGGGTCCGCATTCCTTGGCGCCTTTACGTCTGGTCCTTCGGCTCTTCAGTTCTACAGTTCTACAGCTATCTGGCTATCCTGGTCTCCGTCTATACATCCCTCCGGTTCCTTGGTTCATCCCCCTCGCGACTTCTGCTGTGTTGTTTGTGTATTGTGTCATTCAGGCTGGCAGACAGTCGACGCCACTCCCGTCGCGCAGTAACTTAGCTAGATTTACGTTTTTGATTAAATTTCATTTAATTTGCGCTTTCCCCGCCGCTCTGTTTGTGATTATTGTTGCTTTGTTAATTAACGGGCTGCGAGCTGGCTTGAAATGCGAGCAGCTCGTTAGCCAAGATTCTCGATGTCTTTTGGCCCCGGCTGTAATTTTTGTAATTGCTGCATTGTTGCCCTCTTGGAGTTGAGCCAAGATGGATGGAATGCATCCGCCGGAGCACGGGCGGCAGTTTTTTTCCTGCAGAGGAGGTATTAAGTCGATAAGCTCAATTCTTAAAGCCTGGCTGGTGACCTGCCAGGATTTTGTAATTCAGATATCTAGGTCAGCTAGTTTTCTTATTTTTCTAAAAGGTTTTGATTCAGATATGTATATGTATAACGTTGTATGGGGACTGATAAATGATTGCTTAATTTATGCCCTCGAATTTAATTTTCATTTATTACTCCACCGATAAGGGTCCTTATGTTGGAAATATTGAAAATTGAATTGAATTTCTCTTTAAATTTTATGAATATATAATAAGAGTGTTTTACCATTATATTTCAATTGGCTGATTATTATGCAATACTTTCTTTTATTTAATTTTTAATGAATTGAAGAAAGAGCTTTAAGAAAGGCTCCGTATAACGATAGTAACAATAACATGCCTATATTAAATTTAAATAAAATGAACTTTATAAAGTTCAATTTTACATAGAAAGTATTAAACCTTTTTTTTCAAAAAATCGGGCTAAAATGTGATATTCATATTAAAATTATCCTCCGACAATTTTCAAAGTGTAGGCCCAAGTGTAAGATATTTAAAGTAAACTTTTCGACTGATTTCAGGGCCCGTAGGCATCGTTAGTCCGGGTCATTGAGTCCTGGTCCTGTCCCCGGGATCGTCATTTCAAGTTGCTTCGAGCACCGGCGGTCACTTAACGTAAACAATGGCCAACTAAATGGCCTCCCGTTCGCACAGAGAACATCTGTTCCCGCTCCGCCCCCGGCACCCAGTCATCCCGTCACTCCGTCACCCCGGAGCGCGGACATGTGCTATATGGGCGAAAATCTGTTGGAAAATAAATGCTGTTTGTACAAGTGGAAACCATTAAGGTGGACTTTGAGTTATGACTGCCAGGCAGTGCACTTGACGATGAAAAATTTACCACAATAAACAGGCGACAGTCGGCCCAACTTGTTAGCCCTCCCTGCCGGCGAGAGAGCCCCTGTTGGCCCGCTTTTAGACAACAGTCAGCCATTTGGTCAGCACAATGGCTGTACAACAAAGAGTATAATAAAAGCGGGGCGAAAAAAGCTGTACTCGAAAAAAAATTCACGCCAAAATGGACATGAATAAGTTGAAAGGCATTGAGAGGCGGCCCTGTCGCAAAAGGGGTGGCACTGGGGGAACTGCCGGGGCGGTACGGGTCGCTCGGCACGTAGTTAATATGACAATGGATGTGGTTGGCTGACTGCCCGACTGCCAGCTGCTTTTTGCTGCCAGTCAACTCTTTTGCCTCGCTTGCCATTTCAATGCAAATTCCTCTCGGCGAGTATCTGTGTGCCTGGATATCGGTGGTGGAGGCACAGAATCGTCCTTTTGCCGTGTCCTTTGCCAGCTTTGTCAGCCCAGCTCTGTACACACTTGGCCCAGTTCTCTATTTGCCAGATCAACGGCCGTGCCAAAAGCATCCAGCCATGGCAAAAAATGTATTAATCTCCCAAAAGAAATATGGCTGCACTATAAAGTTTTTCATTATTAGGAAAAGGCATCAAATAATGTAAAAGATCATAGAACCATGTTCATGATATCAAAATAATTGGAGTTTATGGGAGCTATCCTTTGAATTTAGTTTGGCATATAGTAGGCACTGATGGGAATCGAAAAATATTAGATAAAAACCATTTTAAATTTATTTTGATTTAAAAAAATAAATAAAGAAGGGTCTGCAAAAGGGTCTACAAATCGACTATATGGAAATAAGTTACTATATTTACACTATTCTTAGAAAGTAACCAAAGAAATACATATATTGGAATTTAAATAAATATTTCGGTTAAAAAAACTAGCTTTATTTTGATTAATGAAAAGGAAATCAGCATTCGTATGTATTAGATTTCAATATTCCACATAGAAATCGTAATAAAATATTAAACAATCGCTGTCCAAGGCTTCATAAATCCAAGATAATTCGCTTGCTGACATAGTAGCCTCCAGGGTACTACTCGTACATAGTTACAAAATATTCACTTTTTACTTGCAAACTCAAGCTTTGCATATTTACAAGGCCAAGTGGAGAGACCAAGGAACAACTGGCCTCGTTGCCAGTGGGTTCCATAAATATTTTATGATAGCTAAACGTTGCAGACCAACACAATAGGTATTGGGATGATAGTACATAGCAGTGGCGAGCTTAGAGGGTATTCGACTAAAATGTGTATTAAAAATAACTACTCTATTTTAAATACAATTATCAAAAGACTAACACTACTTTTCTTACTTAAGTAATGTATAAATCTATTACACGTCTTAAATATAAACTTAAGTATTTACTAAGTATTTTTCCAGACCCTTTGAAAACATTTTTGGATACGCTCCTGGCAGGGTGAATTCTAAGATAAATGGAACGGCCAATGCAGTAACACTGGCTGTGAAATCTCCCTGAACTCCGAATATTTTCGGTGTCAGTTTGTGATTTGCGGTCTGACCAAACTGCTCTCTAATTGCCAAAGTCCATTGCCAAGTTCTAGGAAGAACCGAAACTGGGTTCTGTGTGCGGACAGGACTATGGAGAGTCCTTGAGCTTTTTGCATAAGCAACATTCTCCCTCAAGACTCTCGAGAGCACCAGCCGCCTGTATAAAGTATGGCCGGACATGGGGCCAAACTTTATGGCCAGCCATAATTGCGCTTTCAGGCGGATAATAGTTGTGGGACAGCTTGACAACACGGAGGAGCGGTCCTCGCACGTCCCGGAATTCCTGAGTAGTTAAAAATTGATAATATCCACCTATACAACACATCGAGGCAAACGGCTCACGATGGCCGTCGCCATTCAACTGCCGTCCCGTTCACCCCTGGCTGGCAGCTTAAAAATTTATTCAGGCAACCACTTTTACGAGCCCGACCGGGGACTCCAATAAAGTCAACTCCGGGTGCCAGGTAGAAACTTCTGGTTATTTAAATACCCTGGCCTTCCATCAGGTATACTAAATATTCTTAGTAGAATTTAAGAGTTTGGAAAATTAAAAACAGAATTGAATTTCGTTTGTTAAGGAAAAAATCCTTCCTTAGTTTTGAGTTTCATTTAAAACTAGAAACCTCTGAAAACCCAGCAATCAAGTGGCTCTCTTAATATTAAATCGACTGCACAGATTCAAATGAGTCTGTTGCCCATCTGATTGCATGCCCAGGCGTACCCTCAAGCACCTCCGACCCAAAAGTGTTATGTAAAAATACCAAATTCGAGTAACGCGAAAAGGGAGCCCACAAAGAAAGTTTGCTTGTGGCAACATCAGGCGGAGCAACGCCATTTGGTTATGTGGCTGTCTACGTTGTTGCAAACTGTTGCTCGGGGCGCTTCTGGCGCGCTGATTATTAAAATAAAAGTAAAATAACGTGGAAAATGGTAAGGAAACTGTTCGGCCCGTAATGAAAATGCAGAAGGCAGCCGTTTGAGTCTAGACACCTGCGACAGCCGGCTCAACGGCGAGTAAGAACGGTGGGTGAGAAGACTCAAAGTGTCTTCTGCTTAATATCTATGCAGGACGATGCAGATTGCAACTGGCTATGGCCAAGGATCTGAGCGGCAATTTAGATTATTTAGCAATTTATTACGGCCAGCGGGCGCAGAGATGAGGAATTTCCTAATATGTCAGCACCATGAAATTCACTGGAAAATTGTGTAAAAATAGTTTGTACATATTTTCATGAAATTCCCCACTCCCCAGCCGTGCCCTGACAGTGGGAGAACTTTTAACTAAATTATGCGAAAGTTAGAATTTGCGGCAAGGGCTCGGGCTGGGAAGGATTTATGGCGAATGCTAGGGGATGGCAGGTGGCAGATGGCAGGTGCTAACTCACCTGGGGTGGAACGTCCAGTACCATCAGCTCACGTATGCAGGTGTCGCAGACCAGACAGTTTTTATAAATCTTCCGACGCGTTGTCGTCTGATGAGTCTTGGGAAAGTCATGGTAGAAAAATTGCTGCAAAGAAACACGATGTGTGTGAAAATTAAATATTATTATGTTTGTAAAATATTGCGCATGCGACACGTGGGACGCCAATAAAAAAAAAATAAAATTAATTTTCCATTTGGACTCCAAATAAAAGCCCCGCTCAAGAGCAAACCGAGCAAATATTGTTGAGCTTTTCCTATCGTACACTCCTTGCCTCCTATTTCCATTTCTATTTCTGGGTTGAGCAAACATTTTAAATATGCGCTCTTAGCATTTGCATGAGGTCCTTTGGCCAGTCACTGGTAAAAACAGCCACACATATTTCATGGACATTTTGTGCTTATTAAAATTGTAAGTGCTTAAAAGTGTGCTATGGATTTTATGTTCGCTGCGGTCATGTAATCATAAAAACGACTGAAAAAACGGTAAACAAACCGCACACGAGTCGCTTGGCAATGGGCTTATGAGCTATATGTGAAACGGAGCGGATGATTAAATTTAGAGAAATGTAATTAAATATGGCTTTGGCTTTGGCAGAGCCTAGCTTAAATAAGAAGCCTTGGGAATCGTGTCTATTTTGGGCAGCAACTTTGGACTTTGCTGGACTTATTTCTTTAAGAACATTGGTCTTTACAATATTAATAATATTTCATTTAAGAAACACTTTAAAGCTTAATATTTTTAGTTTTTTAACTTCCTTTGGTACAGCAATGTTATTATTTATTAGTTTATTATTATTTTATTAGTTATTTTTAGTTTTTTAACTTCCTTTGGTACAGCAATGTTTTCATTCCGTTTTAAAACTTATTCGATATTTATTTATTTTAACATTTACCAGCTCTCTTTCGTGTAATAACACTTTTCAATAAACTTCTCGAAATAACCTTTCACTTTAATTTGTTAATAAATTTTTAGACGCCCAATACTGCGCTTCACTAGCTCTCTTAAGCCCCAGTAACGAGCCATTACTCTAATCCAAAGCTCATAACGCACACGCGGGACTTTTTTGGATTTCGTCCTGCAACGTGGTAGAAATGACCCCATTAACCCGCAGCCTCTCTTATTGGGTCCTTGGCTGGCTTTCGGTACCCGGGAACCCAAGGAGACGGAGTGGCCAAGCCGAAAGGCAGTCAAAGGAAAGGAAGCATCCTAAAAATAAAGCCAAGGCCGGCGAGGGCATAAAATACGCTTTGTAAAAAAAAGATGATAATGAAAGAAGGGAAAATGCGCGGTTTGGGGATGTGCAGATTTTGATTGTGGCAGGCTTTGTATCTGTGTGTGTGTTTTTTTAGGGAGTCCTCGCAGTGGGTATCAATGCATGAGCTGAATGAGTGACAGGCTCAAAGGATATTTAACGCCTGATTGCATTTTAAAGTGATGTCTTGTCCTCCAGAGGAGCCATCGTCTAGATTGCCAATTCACGATTATAGTTGATTGCGTATATGCACAGGGAGAAAAAAACAGGGAGAACTTTAAAGTTGTTGCATATATAATCTTCTGTATAATTTCTACAGTTGCTTTTTTAAAATATTAATAATTTGAAAAAATTTTTAATTATCCAGGAATTATTTATAGCCTTTTTTTTAATGAAATGGCATACGGGAACGGGCATATTTATGTTGAAATCAAGAAATATATACAAAATACTATGGTTTTTCTTGATTTATAATAATAGG
This sequence comes from Drosophila tsacasi, assembly GCA_018904565.1. NCBI lineage: Eukaryota > Metazoa > Arthropoda > Insecta > Diptera > Drosophilidae > Drosophila > Drosophila tsacasi. The sequence goes on along the minus strand of JAEIHY010013221.1, from coordinate 835 downwards.
AATGCTTTTTTTCGAAATTAGTTTCCCTGGTTTCTAAATTATCATAAATATATACAGCTCATGGGAAAACCTTCAATAGACTTAATATTTTCATTATCATCTACACTGTTTTTACCCCGTGTAAGTGTGTGATAAGTCTGGCTAATAATAAAGTCAAGTGAAAATCATTCGGGGCTGCGTCCACGATCTCCGCAGCGCGTCTAATATAAATGCAAATGTCTTTCTGCCAATCAGCATAGTCATTGTTGTCAATGCAATGAAATCAGCTGCAATTTATGCGCACTACGATTCAATTACGCGGCACAGAAAAGGAACCACGGAGCCGACCAAGGCCAGCCACCGGAAGCGGAAGTGGCCGCGTTGGGAAGCCATCTTGGCCTTAAAGCTGGAATGCTTTTAGCAGAGATGATTTAAAATTATATTCTTTTCCCATAGGGAGTGCCAGTGGCGGAGGAGTCAGATCGCTCGTCGGAAGACTCATCACATCGAAGCGCATCGCATCGCACCGCATCGCATCGCTTTTATGTCCCAGCTCCGCATATCATTGAGTTTTATTTTTATTGAACTGGTAATTGAATAAGAAATGACATTGATGGTCGTCCCATCGCCGTCTGTGCCGCGGTCTCCAGGCCCTGCTCCCAGTTTCCAGTTTCCAGTTAACAGTTCCCCATTCCGTGCTCCCTGCTCCGGGTCGTTGGCGTTGTCGTGGCCGGCTTTGCGCCTCTTTATGCTTCCAGCTGCCCCATAAAGTGAGCAACATTATCTGGGCCATAAATAAGCATGCCGGGCACCCGAGGAGGAGCTTCTTCCAAATTTACCCAAATGGATATTCATG
>JAEIHY010013219.1:0-12036 GCA_018904565.1 Drosophila tsacasi | reverse complement strand
TGCATGTGCCTGCGTGAGCCACAAATTTGACTCGTTTTACTTTAAAATACATTTTTTTTTAAATTTAAACAATTCGATGCTGATTAAGAATATGTATATATGATTTATAGGGTCGGAAATGACTTGTTCGCTGCGTTGCAAAATTCGGACTAAAATTATAATACGCTGCAGGGGAAAAAATATATAGATGAATATATAATGTATACTAGCGGTCCCGGCAAACTTTGTTTCGCCCATAATTGTTGTTTTACATAGTTCTAGACTGATAATAATATGCAGATAATTAAATTTTCTATAAAATTTGTTTGAATCATTTCAATCAATTAAATTTTGTTTAAATTATGTGGACCGTGCTTTTGAGATTAAATTCACCGCTTCCTCCTTCTTCGTCTTCCTCCTTCTTGTTCCTCCCCCTTCTTCTTCATCTTCCTCCTTCTTCTTCCTCCTTCTTATTCCTCCTACTTCTTCTTCATTCTCACCCTTCTTCTTCCCCCTTCAGCATCATGATTGTTTACGTTTTAATAATGCACGCTCAAGTATTTACTATTTACTGTCAAGAAGAAGAACTCAGGGTGGCATCGAAGCCATCGCATAATTATCGGCCAAAAAGCCCATCAAATTTGGAACAAAGAAATATTGGAACAGACAAAACCTTGACAGATGGATGTTAGTGGGAAATGGCGGATTTTAATTGCGAAAGAAAACCAAAATAGTTTCCTCATTGGCTTAGTAATCTTTATTTTAACTTTATAACTAAGCAATAAGAAATATTAAACATTTTAAAGACAAACTGCAAAAAATAAGACCAAAAATCGAAATCGTTTTCAGATCAAAAACGAAAAGTTAAGTTAAATATAGATATAGATTTTATTACAAATAAAAGATTACAAATAAATTAATAACAATATTGTAATAGCCATAAATAAGAATAAAATTCAAAATCAATTGAACCGTAAGGGAATGCTTCAAAAAGCATCCCAAACCAAAAATGCTTATACACACTCCATATATTATATTAAGCTCATGCACAGTAGTGTGAATATGGTATATTTAGGACAGAACAGGGCAGACCGATATACAAGTGGTCTGGTTTGAACGTTAACCAGCACTGGCCTCGAAAAAGTTTTCACTGTCAAAATCCATGTTTGGCCTAGTGATTACACTTTAGTCGAGAAATTGCTGTGAACATTGTGTGCCTTAAAATGGGACTACCGTGCGAGATCTGCGACAGCAACGAGACGGACGAGGGAATCTTTGGCGAGATGGCAACGCAGGCTAAACATCTGATCCATCGCAATTGTTTGGTGAGTTCATTCCTATGCCGGAATACCAGGTCATTTTTCCACGTGCTCCCTCTTCCACGAGCAGATTCTAACAATGGGAAAGTTCGTCCAGGACAAGCATGCAGATTATCGCATCTTGCACTACCTGAGGTACGACTTTTTGGCGGAGAAGAGCCGCTATAGGTTAGTCAGATGCTCGTACTGCCTCAACCATGGGCCCAACCTCTCCTGCAGCCATCCTGGCTGCAAGTGCGCCTTCCACACCAAATGTGGCGTGGCCAACTTGGCCGTCCTCCAGTATGGCGGCAAGTTCGACTGTTTCTGCGCCGAGCACGTGCCGCAGCCCCCCAAGCGCCCGGAGCCCGATGATAACTGCGTGCTATGCCTATGTTTGGTAGTGCCCGAGGGGGAAGAGTTTAGCCCGGCACTGGCTTTCCAGGGGCCGTGCTGCAAGAGCGGCTGGTTCCATCGCGACTGCGTTCAGGATCAGTCCAACGCCACAACGCATAACTTTAGGTGCCCTCTGTGCAGGGACGAGCGCAAATTCGCCGAGGTGGCCATGTTCGGAGTGTCTGTGCCGAAATGGTGAGTCCTGGGGAAGTAGTTTGAGTAGTTTGCATGGCAAAATTATAACCAAATCGTCCACCAAAGGCGCTACGCTTTGCCCCATCCGCCGGCAGCATTGAATACGCGCGCCAGTCGTTGCATCACCAGAGGACGCTTTCCGTTCGTCAGCATTTCCAGATTCAATATATATCCAGCAGACCGGGAGGAGCGTTGACCTCTGATGCCGGGTCAAATGCACAAACCACAGGCGACATTAGTAGCACTGGGAGCACGAGCATTGCTAATCAAATATACACATGTATGTAGTTATTGTAGTTTAACTTCTTTATTTTCTTTTTGTGATTTAGCTTCAGGAGTATTTAGTTAATTTTATAATATCCCACAGATTTGCTATCTCAATTAAGAACAGGAGACTGTGAAGACTTCCTTAAAACTAAAACACAGCATCCTTAGCTAACAGTCAATGACTTTACATTTTTGATTTAATTAGGTCTAAATGGCGAGCCTTATTTCTAAAGCATCCAATTAGAGCCAGGCTCAGTTTTGATCGTCTTTAAAGGAGACTTGTTCTGTTTTTGGACTGCAGACTTTTATATAATTGTAAGTGCGATATGTGCAATTTTTTCCACTATTTTTTTTTTTTTTTGAGTCGAAGGCCTCCTTAGCTAGTACTGTTTGAATTGATTTGCTTTATAGTATTGTAGATTTAATTTGGTTGAATAAATAAATTATCAAATAACTTCCTTTTTAAATTTACAGATGGCTTTGCCAGTCAAAAAACGCCTTATTCTTTAGTCTCAACTAACCCTTCTGACGCAGATGCCTTACACGTTAAGAAGAGCATCTCGCTGTCGATACAAGAAGGGAAGAAACACATAAAAATGGCGGAGAAATCACTCCTGTGATTGAGTTTGTAGATTTGAAACTCAGTATCAAGACCCACTTAACAAGACTCAAATATTTACAATTATACAAATCCATTTTAATGCCTTATATACAATAAATCTTGCTCGTTTCTATGGACAAGAGGCAGTTGCTCTAGATGAATGCTTTTAAACTTGATGGATTCTGTGCAGTTACGTTGGGTTTTATTTTCTGCTCCTTACTTTTCAGAATCTGCTGTCAAAATGCATCTGGCAGCAGAGTTTAAGTTAGAGCCAAGGCTAAAAAACGGCTTATACGTTTTCCTTAGCTGGAAAATGCCGGAGCATTAAATCAGATGACAGTGCTGCTGCAACACCAACTTCCTGCAACTTTTGTGGCTATTTGTATTATATTTTTCACTGCCAGACGGTTAAAGTGTTTAGAAAGGATGTTGTAGGGACGGTTAGCTGGCAATTGCCTAGTTTTTTTTTGTTTGGCATTTTAAAGGAATCGCTTCCGCAACCGTGTGCGTGTGCTGTACTCCTTATCCGATCGATTTGATATGTGAAATGACAGCTTTTCAGCTTCCACTGAATCGCCCCTTGCCAGGGAATGTGTTAACGCATTTGCCACGCCCATTTGCCCACATAAACCCCAACGTTCAATTGCTCGTTTGGCGAAAAGAATTCCTTGCCGCCGTCGTCCTTGTTGCCTTTTAACTTTTGTTCTTTTTTTGTCGCAACGAAGGAGCACCTGGGGTAGGGAGCAACACGGCACCGGGCAGACAACAGACAACAGCGAACAGCCAACAGCCAACAGACAACAGACAGCAGACGACAGATATGTATGATGAAATACAAATTAAATTTCCCTGGCACAAGCACTGGCAGGAAAAAATCAGATATGAAATGTAAAGCTGAGGCAGGCATACGACGTACAGCTGGATCCGTGGATGCTGCCCCCAAAAAGGGGATGAAGAGCATACTACGTACTCGCTTTGGGGGGGCACTTCATCAGCGGTACGCTCCGGTGTCTGTTGGGTTTTTCCGCCTCCTTTCAGCGAGGACTCAAAATTCGAAGCGCGCGGCAATTGAAGTCAGAATTTAAATGGGATTCCCCTTCACTCATCAGCACTTTGTCTTGCCAGCACCCATCCACCACCGGCGCCGCTCCTTGATCCCCCACTATCATTGTGAAAATGCGTAAAAAGGCGTATAATTTGCATGAGATTTGATTTCACAGGGGCTCCAGCCCGAAACTTGCTACACACAGCTGGGGGAGCAGCTGTAGGAGGGTTGGAGCAACCACTGAAAGCTGGAGTTATGGGGATATATAGTACATATGAACAAAAAGCGGGGGCTGCTGGATTTGAGAGTTGGGAGTTGGGAGCAGAGCGCAATCCTTCGGGAAAACCCTAAAAGTTGAATGTTGGATCTTCCCGATGCCCCATATATCTTGCCCAAATTCATTTCAACATGAAAACCATTCAGGAATTCAAATTCATATCGCAGTAGAGCTAAAGGTAATCGATTAGATTAAAGCTAAGTTAAAGTAAGTTTTTTGGCTTTAATTCATATTTTATATATACAATCATTTATTTTTATTTTAATTGCAGGACAACCGCCATCCCAGGAATGCCTGATTTGAATATAACGACAGATGGCGGCAAGGCCTCGGTATATATTTCCATTCCGCTGATTGCCTAACCCTCGCCGAATTGCATATATATTCCGATCCTGCATCACCGCAGCCATTACCATTATGCCGAATCCCTAACCATTTCGAGTTATGACTGAAGTCAAAGTCAAAGCCAGGCGGCATCCTCTGAGCAACTCGATGCCATTCGGCTTGATTGCAATTGGCCGTGTTGGCTAATGCCCGGCTCCCCCGGAGCGTGCTCCCGGCCGCCTCTCAACAGAGAACGCTGCTTGCAATTGACAGTTTCGAATACGGATTTAAACGCAGATACAGATACGGATGCTCAGGTTCAGATACAGATACAGATACGGAGGCTGCAGTGTTGAGTACATATAAAAACAATAAGCCATTCGGGCAATGGAGCTGCGGAGGTTGTCGAAAACGAATAATATACATATGTAAGAGCGGATGCTCTAGAGGCGTCATTCGACGGAGGTCTACCCCCGGGCTAGGATTTTGTCTGGTTTCCTTGCGGCTTCAATTGATTCACTTCGTGGATCTACCCGAGTTCTGGCTGAGCCAGCATAGACTTCCAAGGAGTGTCATAAGTCGAAGATGTTCTCAGAGTACCTAGAGTCTTTGACTTCAGGTGCCCTTCGATCGAATATACCCCTGTTAACAGCAAGAGGCGGGGTATAAAAAGCAAACCAAAGAAGCGACAGAAAGGGAATACGAAAATACGTACAACAATAAATATTAATAAATTTCACATGATCATAAAAATAAATTTGTGAATCCAACACGCACTGGCGAACACACACACACGCTCGCTGGGAGAGATACGGGCCCAGTCAATACACACACAAACATATTACATTATAAGGCTTAGCCATAACAAGGCAATCACATTATTAGGCGCCGCCCACCGCCCACTTGGGGGAGGTGTGGCTGGCTGTCAGGTGCTGGTCCTGGTGCTGGGCTTCCCTCTCCGCCTGCCGCACACAAGGACGCATCGTTGTAACGGTAATATAAACATATGCAATAAGGTTATCTTATTACCCTGCGAGCGATGATAAAGATGCGGGGCCAGCGGCAAGAGCGGTGGCACGGCAAATGACAGCACACACACAGGACACACAGGACTCGCAGGACTCACGACACACGGGACACGCACCCCACCACTGCGAAATCGAAGCAAATAATTTCACACCCCAATCTCCAGACCATGACATCTTATGGCCCCCCATCCCGGATCATCTGGAGCTCACATGGGCAGGGCAGGACTGCTCCCCAGCTTGGGACCCAGAGAGATCCCGGCCCGGCCAAGATCGCTGCAAGTGTGGCTGGTAACCGACCAAGCCCAATAAAGCACTTCCGACCCCCAGTTCGCCAGGTGAATTGTCAGCTCTTAAGTATCTCTGATTGTGACAAGTGCCCCACACACACACCCAGACACAAGTGCTCCGTCAGCCCTAATGGCATCTCCTTTAGGCTAGTTAATCCCACCTTTCGTGTGTTCCGGGGCTGCTCCATTTCCATCTCCATCTCAGCACATCCGAGGCGAAGGCGAAGAAGAAGGAAAAAAAAACAAATTGAAAGAGCTATGGGTGCAACGGCAGCCGGCGAAGAGCAAACCCCAAACGAGTAGAAGGCAAACAAGCAGCCACCAAAAATAAATTTAGGCTAAACTCTGGGCACCGGAACTGGGGATACCCTTGAGGAACTTAAATGAAAGGAACAAGCAGAGTTGGATCAAGGGGAATGTTATATCAAAATAAAATAAGATAATAATGATGGTGAGATAGTAATGATCAGATGAGTGAAGCCTTACGTTCTCTTCAAATCTTGTTGAGAAGAGCAAAAAAATATAGAGATAAGATAACATAACATAATAAGATGAATAATAATGAATACGAGAGCAATTTTTCGAATCCTATTTAAAAACCGGAGGGAGAGAGAGATAAATATGGAGAGGAAGAGAAAGAGAGAGTGAGAGAGACAAGAAAAGAGGAAGATGGAGAGACTTCAACTTGGTGCACGTTATGCATCTTACTCTCTATTCTTAAGAAGAAGGAGTTATTTAAACCGTTTTGATCTGGAAATGTACTAGCATTGTTTTATATAATATACTATTCTGTAATATACCTTTCGGCAAAGGGTATTTATGAAATAGAAGAGGAAAATGAAGAAAATGCGGCGACCAAAAAATGGACCAAAATCGATAAGAATGTAATTTGCCATAATTCACAGAAATTTGCTCGGCATATTGGCTTTCTCTCTTTTTTTCCCCCCTTATAAACTTGTACATATACATATATATTTTCCCCTAAACTGTATGTGTGTGTGGTGTTGGCGTTGTGTGTATGTGTGTCCTAACAACATCAACAAACACAACAACGAGAGAGAGGAAATGCTTGCAAACGAAGATGAAAATTATTAATGGCTAGGCTATTGGCATTAAAATTACACCTTCTGCCAAAAAAAGGAAAAGCACAAAGACAGGCACAAACAAGCACACACACGCTCACACACACTGATACCCTCTGCTCCTGTCACAGGAGACCCCCGCTCTCTTATGCATTAAATTGACATTCATATTACTTATTTATGCATGGGAAATTAATTTTGATATGTTGATTTCTCGCATGAGCAAATCCAACATGCCGCACCCACAGTCACCCCCATAACGGACTGAATGCAGGTGACATACACACACACGCATAAACAGGTACAGCTGCTGTCCACCTGTCCACTCTGCGTTATATCCTGGCGGCTGGTATATGGTCCTTCATGTGGCTGGGCTTGTAAATAATGCAACGCTCTCGCCTTACATGCCTAGGAAACCTCGCAATTAATATATATAATATATATTTCTATTAATATGATAATTATAATAATTAATATGATGGGATTCCCCGGTTCAAATGCTTGCTGAGGTGTTAGTTGTTGTACCTTAAATTGAGAGCTCAAATTCTTGATTTTTTAATAACTGCTCAAACCCAACGCTTCTTAGAATTTAGTTTAAATTTAAATATTCCATATGAAATTAATATTCAAGTTTTCCTGGAAATCCTGCACACCTCCCCAACTTCCCTAACACTAACTGCAAGGATATAACCCCCTTAGGTCCTGTTATAATCATTATTATTATTATTTTTGCTGAATGCTGATCAGCTAAGTGGCGGATACTCGAATATTCTAAACACAGCCAATTTATGCACTCAACTCTGATAACCAATGGCCCCGGCACTTCATTTTCGATTCATTCTGGAACCCCGGGGCCATTTTAATCACTGACTTTGTCATTAGTTATGCACAAAAAAACAAGCTCCACCGGTAATGGCCCTGGCCTGGGTCCTCTGGAAGGGGTTAATACATAAATTGAAAGCCGGTGGCGGATATCTGTAACTTTGCTCTTTGTCTCTCGGAGTTTCTAGTTCGCTTCCGTTGCGTCAACTCATTGGGCGCACTTCCTGTCATCCGGTGCTGGGCCCACAGCATCACTTACAGTTACAGTTACAGTTACAGCCTCCTCCCTCCTCCCACTGGAATCTAATTGTTTTTAATCACTTTCCAGTTGCCCAGGCTTCGGGCTCACTTGGATTGGCAAAATAACGATTATACGTATAGCATAATAATTATCGTCTCGGAATGGGTGCCAGGAGAGAGCGCATGGCTGAGGGCTGGGATCCCGGGGATCCAGCTCATCGACTCACCGACTCATTGAGCTGGGATGCAGTCAGTGAATTTCGGTGGACGAATGCCAAGTGCATTGTGCAGCCCAGCAGTTGGCAGGATAAATTCCTCCTTCGGCCTGCCGCCTTCCCTCTCGTGTTTACTTTGCATAACTCGAGTTGCTCGACTGAGTGGCGTCGTCGTCGTCCTTGTTGTCGCTGCCACTCTTAGTGGGGCAATTAAGCGATAAGCTAGCTAAATACACAGCACTCTTCAACGCCCCCGGTTACGCCCCCCCAGTTAACGCCCTCAAAAACTGTCAGGCAAAAATTTGCAATGGAAAAGACACAACATTTTCACAACAAGCTCAACAAGAGACAGAGTAACAGGGAGAGGGAAGGGAAGGAGAGCTGGCAGCGCGGAGATGAAGATAACCACTTGGAAACTCATTAGTTGGGAATTATAATTAGACAATTATTTGGTTTTTAATTTGTTCTTGTTGCGAGTATTATCATTATCGCCATAATTGTTGTGATTATTGCACTGAAAAGAGGCTGTGAGGCTGCGAGGCTGTGAGGCTGTGATGCTGAAGCAGCAATAGTTACGCATACGCCATGTGTGCCGGCTTGGCTAATGCCCAAATGAAATACCACTTAATGATTTTAATTAGTTGTCTAAACACTGTGCTCCAGCTACTGCTTCTGCTCCTGGTCCTGCTGCTTGGCAGAAGGATATCCCGGCCTCATTCCAGTGTCCAGGTCTGAGGTTAGGCCAATGCCTTGATGAAGTGTTTGCTCCGTCACCAGGCCCAACTTGGAGTCGAGTCCTCCGGGCTGCGATTCATTCATTTTGTGTGGTTTTTCGCAGCCAAAACGAAGCTTATGTCCCCGTCGAACCCCCGAAGCCCAGGCAACCGCAAGGCAAATGCGGCTAGGACATTAGAGCAGATGTTGTCCTTGCCAGGGCAATTCCCCCAACTACCAACTCTCAACTCCCGCCCTCCCGCGTGTGTGTGTTTGTGTGCTTACACTTCAACTCATTAGCGCGTAAAGAATCTTAACGCTTCAAAATGAATTAATTTTCATCCAATTTGGCGTTGTCACACACAAGCCCGCGACTTGGAACGCGGCTCTGACGAAGACGGAGGCGGAGACGACCGAAATGAGCTCCAGCCGTAGATGGGTAGGAGCCGGGCACATTGTCGTCTTTTGGCTCATTATGCACCTGCCCCCAGCCGCGGCAGGAGAGGAGACACCTGCCCCCACCCACCACCTCATCGTCCTCATCGTCGTCGTGCTCCACTCTTTATTATTTTTATTTTCGTCCTCGTTTCACTTTGCTTTGTTTAATTTCTGTGCTTTCTTTATTCTGTTCGCTGATTTTAAATTTCGCCGTGCTTCCAGCTTCCAGCTCCCAGCTCCCTGCTCCCTGCTCCCTCCTGCTGAACCGGCGTCCGTCCGCCTGTCAGCCCGTGTATCCGTTTGCCGCCGCCGCCATGTGCGTGTGTGTGTGTGTATTTAAATCCGATTTGAATAATTACAAATTTCAATTGTATGAAAAGCAACGGCAGCCGCTGCCCCATGACAGCCGGCAATATGACGCCATATGGAAATGGCATAGCGGAGGGGTTCACGGTGGCAGGAGCAGGAGTAGGAGCAGCAGTATTTACCGTACAATGGCAGTCATGGCAGCCCGTTGTCACACTCAGCAAAAATGGGTTATGGTCGTGCTCACAGGTAATTGCCCGAAATTCGAGTAACAGCAAATGCGATTCAACATTAAATATTCAAGGATCTGTCCAGGGAATATTAAGTTTTTTTTCATCGGGCTACAAATAGGGATGTAAACTGCACTCTAATGGCAAAACTTAAACAAAAAAAGCTTTAAGGTTTTGAATGTTTTAAATGGTTTTTGAAACAGTTGGCAAAGTTAGCAAAAGAGGGGATAAAGTGGGTATTTCAAAATGATAGAAATAAATATATAGTTATTAACCCAGGTTATTCCAGCTAAAATCTAAAGGTATCATCGGATACTGAAGAGAAAGAGGTGGTTCTCTGCTAAAATATATTTATAAATTTGTTGTTGATAAATATGTACGAGTTATAGGGAATCTAATTTATAATTTATATTACATTATTATTATAAATTCAAAATAATGTGTTGTATTTGGGTATTTGCGTTGTAGTACACTAAAAAGCAAACCATTTAAATCAAAATTAAAATTACTCATATAAATATATATATATATATATTCAAAAAAGTTGTATATGCATTCTCTGCGCATTTCTCTCAGTGTCGCTGCCTTTCACAGTCGCTGGCTGCGTTGACAACAACAACAAAGGCTGGGAGCAGGAACAACAAGAACAAGGACAACGGCTTCTGTTTCTGCCGAGTTAAAGATAAGATTATTACCCACCACACTCACCCACACACCCCCCCCCACACACACACACACCCTCATTGGCGCACACACACTCTGGTGCCTTTGCTTGCTTGGGATTTATTTTGGTATTTCGCATTTCGTCCTCCTTTTGGAGCTCCCAGCTCCCAGCTCTGAGTTCCCAGTTCCCAGCTCTGAGTCCCAGTTTCCACTTCCCGATGACAGTCTTTTTCCCGTTTTCTGTGTTCCTTTTGTTTTTTTTTTTGGGGCGTGCTCATCCAACGCTCTGCGGTTGACTATTCCGACTTCGGCGGCTCTTCTCTGGCCTTTCATCACGTTTGAATAATAATTTCCCTATTCCGTGTGGTTCGCACTGAATCAATTGCAAGCTGCCCCGCCAGAGTCGAGTGGTTTCTAAATCAACTGTGGACCAGCAAGGTCCCAAAAAGCCAAGGTTTTGACTCCTAAGAGCAAATATTATTCTCAGAGAAGAGTTCTTGGATTAAAGGTTTTTTTTATTTAAATCTGAAGAGTGAAGAGTGAAGAGCTAAAGCTACTCTCTAAATCCTCTTAACTGAGGACAAGGGTTATCTTGGGGTATAAGTGATCTATGCATATAATATACTATATATATATAATGCTAGAAGTTCATTTCCAAGTCAATTTCAATGCCCTAAAGTTCCTTAAAGCAGGAATATGTTCTTTATTATAATTCTTATTTCTCCTCCGTAAGTTCTTTAAATAAAAGTTTTATTAAATCGGATTTGAAATGTGAAGAGTCTTGGCTTTTGTCTTTGCAACTTAAAAATATTCTTTGTCTCATAGTTTTTAATCACTTTCTTAGCTGTTTAGGGAATATATAATATATACAATATATATATGAACATAATGCTGGAAGTTCAATGATCACGGTAGGTTTCCAACAGGTGTCCTGTCTATCCCTGGGATTTACTTTAAACAACAACGTCAAGTTCAATTATGTTAACTGCTTTCCAACCTAAGCAGATAGTCACGAGGAAGGACTTCTTTCCCTTTCATCTGCCCTACTGCTCCTTCTCCCCTTGGAACTTATCACTCCGCTAGTTGGAAACCAATTAGTAGCTGGACTCCCTGCTGACCCACTCGAAAATGATATATAGCAAGCTCGGCTCCATGGCCAACCCATCTCCAGCTCCAGCTCCTGCTCCATCTCCATCTCCAGCTCCACTCCGGACACTTATCAGCACTTGGCCATCTGTTGGACTCCGGGTCGGGGCATCGAGTGCGTGGGCCGGCGGGCGGAGGGGTGCCCAAGTGGACGGGGACAATCTACTGTTAAATTACTTTAACTCGATTCATTTGCAATTGCTTTTTTTTGGTTTTCGGTTTTCTATATTTTTTGTGTGTAGCTTTTATGGTCTGCTTTTTGTTCACTTTTTTTGCAGACACACACACCCACACACAGACTAAGCCTGGCAGCGACAGGCGGAGATACCTGAACGGACTTTTCTTTCGCCCTGCCATTTTCCGTGCGAGTGTGCGAGTGTGCCTCGGTCGCTGGCTATGAAACAGATAAATTGCAAAAGTTTTCCCAAATATTTTCACAAGACGACGGCAAGTCGGCGGCCCAGAGAGAGAGAGAGGAGGGAG
>JAEIHY010013214.1:0-16385 GCA_018904565.1 Drosophila tsacasi | reverse complement strand
TTTTTTATTAACACGATCCTCCGGCTGCTGTACAGAGCACTTAACTATGGAGAGTCTCTTCCTCTCTTGGCTTGTTGAATACCCTGTAATCGGAGGTTGGAGGTTTAAAGTAACGAGTTTTTGGGGGAAATTTCACATTGATCGAAAATTGAGTAAATTAAAAGAATTTTAAGGTATCTTTTGCGGTATTATTTAAGCAAAGATTTATTTAAAAAGTAACGAGTTATTTGGGGAAATTGTACTTTCAATAAAATGTTAAATGATATTAATGAAATTACATTTTACGTAGCGATATTATATAAGCATTTAAATTCATTAACAAGCGAATCATACATTTTTGTAACGAATAGGATGATAAATAACGAGATCTTTAGGGAAATTTTATTGTGATAATAATTAACTAGTTTATGTAACGAGTTCTTTAAGAACATTTAAAATTTAAAGGAATTTATTATTAATATTCAAGCAAGTTTTTATTAGACAAGCAAATCGTACAATTCTTTAACGAGCGTGATGATGAGTAACGAGTTTTAATAACGAGTTCTGTAGGAAAGTTTTATTTATTGTGACTAATTAAGCAAGTGGTTTACTTATTTAACGAATGTTAAGATAACTTATTGTTATTGTTAAATATTTATTGTTTGAATAACTACAACAAAATCGTTCCTTCGCTTTTAAGGTATTTTCTAGCCTGGTGGACCTGACTTCTTTGTGCTGGCTGGTTTTATTGCCATCGCTGGGCTGAGATTCATTAATAATTCAAAAAATTGCACATGGCTGGCAGCGTTGACAGCGATGTCGGCCCAAACCGAGGCTGAGGCTGAGGCTGAAGCTGGGCCAGAGGCAGAGCCAGAGCGTGTAATCGAGTTGTTAACTCAAAGTGACAACGAACGCGAGCAGCGACGCCAGCAGAAACGTCGACACCAACAACAACAATTAAATGCAGTCAACACACGATCATACAGCAACAACAACAGCAAAATATAAGAAAATAAAAAAGAAAAATAAATAAAAATTACATGGGCCAGAAGGAGACGGAAAGTGTGACTTTGACTTTGTTGCTGCAATTGCTTTTAATGCTTTTAATGAAATCAACACTTTTTACTGCCACTTGCACGCAATCTTCTGCTGCTTCTGACTTGCTTTTTGGTTTTGCTTTATTTTATCTGCACTGGTTTTCCTTTTTTTTTTTTAACAGATTATTTTTCCTTTTTTTTGGAGCTTGCGCAGCTTAATTAAAAGCCAGGCCAAAACAGCTAAAACATATTTCGCGCCTTTGTTGCTTAACAATTAAAATCAACAGCAGCAGCAGCAGCGACAACAATAACAACAAAAGCCCAACTTCACACTCAATTAACGCGATGCAAGCAGGGAAACACAACTGCACGAGAGTGGATACAAAAAAAAAAATTAATACAAAAATAAAAATAAAATGCAAACAGCAGCCCACAGATACACACATACTTGCATATGTAAGGCATGAAACAAAAAAGTTTTCCTGCTGCTGCAAAAATATTCTTTTTGTTATTATTTTCTTCCCTTTTTTGTTTTGCCACCCACTAAAAGGTGTGAGAAAGAGAGAGCGGAGATTGCAAAACTTTTGTTTGCTGTTAATTGACTGCACAAACACACAGAAAAACACACATAAAAGGGGCTGTGATAGCAGGTGTGAAAGGAAGGAGAACGCTGAAATGATTGCTGGTCTGCTCTTTTTTGATTGGTGTAAGTGTTGGTGTATACTTTCGTGCGTTAATGTAAATGTTGTTGTATCCTTTGGTGTGTTGGTGTAAATGTTGTTGCATCCCTTGGGGTGTCGTTGTCAATTGTTCTGTAGTTTTAATAGATTTTTCGTATGGCTTAATTGTTTCTTTTATTTCTTTCTTAAGTTCTAGTTGATGTAAGTGTTGGTGAAGTTGTTAAATTTCTTCAAAGAGTACTTTTAAATTTATATTTTTCTAGCTAAATCTTTGTGAAGTTTTTAGGTGTTTTTTGGTGTAATATTCTTTATGTGTTGATATAATTTCAGATCTATTTTTCTACAAATATGCTAAGAAAGTTGGTGTCTTGTTATAGTATATGTTAAAGTTGTAAAAGTAGTTGGTATAATTATTGATCTACTCTATAATTGATGGTTTCAGTCTCTCAAATATTTCTTGTTGTTGCTGTGACTTCCACTTTTCTGAGTTGTTTTATATTCTATATTCTAGTTATTGGTGTGTGTTTTAAGTGTAATTGTTTTTTTTTTTTTCTTTTTCTAAAGCTGTTAGCTGCATTGTTTTTGATGGTGTTGTTGGGGAAATGGGGCTCTTGTTGCTGTTGCAACGAGACTTGGGCATGAATGGAAACTGATAGCGCACGTCATTGACACCTAAAAGCAACAACAACAGTCAGTACAGTGGTCATTAAAAAAAAAAACCCCTAGGTTAAAACATTTACTTATAGCTAACTGAAGCTAAAATTGAAAGTTAATATCTCAGATTTAAAATATAAAATGAAATTGTTCTAAAAACATAAATATATATATATATTTAGGTTTGTCATCAATACCAGCCATTTGTCGAGTGCCCACTGTAACCCATGAGTGCACAGTGGGCCCCTCTCACCATCCACTCCGTTGATGTGCGTGCGTAATTGCCTTTTGGCTTCGTGTTAATTTCCCTCGTGGAAAACCCTCAACAGGAAAAACTGGCCAGATAGGAGGGGAAAGGAGCTCTGAGGAGGGCTGACTAACTGACTGACTGGTGTAGGTGCTACATAAATTTGATTTTTATTTTCCCAGAAAACCGAAACCGAAATAAGAAGAATTTTTATTCATAAAAATCAAGTGGCAACATAAATTCGTGTGTGTTACCAAAAACGTAGGCTGTGCGCCGAGCCAGCTTGTAGCTTGTGGCTTGTGTAGCAGTGGCATTTGTTGTGTGTTGTGTGCTTTGTGTTTTGGCAGTTTAATCAGGCAAACAGAACACGCAGAGCAGTTAAGACCGACCAAATGCCCCATACAATTTGTATAATTTTTCAGACCAGAAAATATTAAATATATATATATATATACACACACACGGGGAGAGAGAAAGAGAGATATGTGCATACCAGCAATAATAATAATAAAGAAAAAATAAAACCAAAGCAACTCGTCAATTTTTGCCACTTAAAATTCATAAAGCGTCGCCTGAGCCTCTCCGAATAAAGAAGCAAAATCCAAGAGAACAAAGAAACGAGGGGAAGAGTGGAGGAAACACGAGACTAGTAGAATTGCATTTTAAGAAATAAATTTAAACAATATTTATGTATACTATACTTATATATATTTACTTATATATCTGAGTAAATATTTCAAGATTGAAAAGTGAAAAGATACATTTCTAAGCTTTCTAAACATTCATTTCTGCCAAGGTAAATAAAGCCAATCCTGACATTTATGCCATACGCTTTTCAATTGAAGCTTGTTTGGTGCGTAAAAGTTAATAAACTTCTCTGCCTTTTGCCTCAGATTTGCATATATTTATTTATTTATTATTTATTAAGAGTGTTGTGACATTTATGCCACACATGGTACAAAAATTATTGCAAATAAGCGAAAAAGTAACTTCAAGGCGCCTATTATCTTATTATATTATATGTTAAAAATAAACTAAAGGGCGCTATGCATCTTAATATATTATACAAATATTCTATTCAAAGACAAGCACTTCTAATTGAAGCCTCAAATTAACTTCTTTTGAAAACAATAATTATAGAGTTCCTAGAAAATGAAAATACCTTTAAAACTGCGCTGTTTATCTTTTTATTATATCATAAAAAAATACTATATATTTAACTTCACTCAACTACACAAACTTTGAAGTAAAACAATACTTCTTATTTAATTAAAAATATAATATATTTAATTTCCCCCAAAAATCAAACACTTCTGAATTATACTCCAAGTGACCTGCTTCTGAAAACGATACTTAAACAGTTTCTGGAAATTGTCAATACCGTCAAATACTGATCAGCTCTCAGAGATAAGATCGGGGCTCAGGTATATCGCATAGATCAAACGGCAGGGGAGACCCCATTTCCGCGAAAAATTTCCCAGCTCAGTGGGTTCCAATATATTTTTTTTCTCTTTTTCCCCCATTTTTTTGCCTGGGGTTTTGGGCCAATTAGCGTTCTAATCAAGTGTAAACTAATGCTAAAAGCCAAGCCGAGTTTGCCCTGAACGCGTGAATTTGCCACGAGACAAAAGGCGACCCAAAAAAGGGTAAACAAAATATAAGAGCAAAAAATATTTTAAAATAAAATTAAAAAATATATATATGTATATAAATAAAACAAGAATAAAATAAAATAAATAAATAAAAGCAAAAGGAAGATTTGTATGAATATGTTAAAAAAAGGCAAGATCACAAGATGCTTTGGCTTTAGTTTATTTTGTTTTTCTTTTTTTCATTTATTTATTTTTCTTCTTCTTTTTTTTTGAGTGAGTGAAAGAGAGAGCTAATTTGATTAAAGCGGGATGGCGCAAGTTTGTCGTTGACTTTGTTGCTGCTCTGCCGGCGCCGTTTCCTTTGATCTGCCAGCGCACATCTAGGAAATGTTTGTCAAACTCACTCGACCGTTCTCATTGTTTTTGACATTTCTTTTAGTCTCCGCTGCTGCTGCTGATGATGATGCTGGTGCTGCTGCTGATGCTGATGCTGCTTCTTCTCCAGCTTCTCTTTCTTCTCCTGTTCATCTACTTCTTGTTTGTCTTCTGCTTAAAGATCACTTTCTCTGCTTTTTCTTTGCTTTTTTTGTGCTTTTTCTTTGCTTTTTTGGTTGCATTTTTGCTTTTTTGAGCCAGCGAGCGCCAATGCCAAACACATGTCCAGCTAACAACTTGAAGGCATTGTTCTTGAAGAGACACAGTCGAGGTCAGGATGGTAGGAACTCTAAGGATATGGGAAATCTTACTTTGTGAAAGAAAAAGAATCCCTTTAAAATACAAAAAAAAAAAAAGCAGGAAAACTCTAGAAGCACAATGTCCCACAAAAGTTATATTAATATTGATAATGATTGATCGGCAATGCTATAAATTTACCGCTGCTGTGGCTGATCCCTGCTCCTGCCCCCCTTTCTCGTTCTACTCCTCCTCCTGCTCCTCCCCCTCCTCCTGCTCAACAGACTCCACGCACATTCGTCAGGCATTGTCGTTATTTTTCTGGCGCCAAAAAGACGCCGTCTTGGTCTTCGTCCTCGCTCGCTCGCTCTTTCTTTCCTCTCGCTCGCTCGTTGGTATTCCCTGTTTTTGTTGTTTAATTTTTTGTATGTTGCTTCATTCTTTGTGTTGTTTTTTTTTCAGCTCGCTGTCTCTCCTTTTTCTGCTTGGTTTTTTAATATTTGTTCCTTTTTTTTTTGGGTTCTTCTGAACTCATGTTGTTCATTATAAAGGACGTCATCATCGTCATCGTTTTGGGTTGTTGCTGTCGTCGTTATTTGGTTGTCATATTTTGCGTTGTTTGCTTTATGCATTTCCAAGTTCCGAAGGGAGAGGAGAAAAGGGAAGCGCAAAAGAACTTGGAAGGCCAGCAAATGCGTTTTAAATATTCTTTCATTCCGTGCGATTCAAGGCGGCCCGTTTCGAATTCCAGGCGTTTCTTGTGGTTGTTTTTATTTTTTTGTTTTTTTCTGGGTTGTCTTTGTTCTATACATTTAAGACCATTTTAAGGTATTCTCAGTGTTCCATTCCACATGGTCCAGTGTTTCATTCCACCGTTTCAGTGTTTCATTTCAGCGTTTCTTTTGTTTTTTTTTTATTTTTTTTTTTGTTTTGAAACGCCCTTCCAATGATCACTCATTATGCTTATCAGTTAGCCCGCCTAACTGGCGGCGTCTCATTAGCTAAGCGAAGCGTGTAAACAGCGGAATTCTCTCGATTAGACCGAAACCATTTAGCGGCATTTTGTTACCAACAATTTTCGGCTGTCTGACCAAACTCAGCAGCCATTAAGCCAAGTTAAGAGCGCCGCTAGCCGCGCTTCAATTTCCAACTTCCAACTTCAACTTGCAACTTCCGCTGCGTGGGCGCTTTATTTCGAAGAGGTGGCAGGTGGGCAGGGGGAGCTCTTTTTACCGGCGACGGAAGCGCTCGCTTAATTAACCAAGCCAAAAACAAAAAATAAAAATAAAAGCTGGACAGAAAACTGAAATTTTGGTGTTCGTCAAATTAATTTCCATTTAATTCCAAGTGGGCGTAAATGCAATTTAAATTAACAGCCACCAAAATGCGCCACTTAAATGGCTATCTGTCTCGTTTTCTCCACTCCGCTTGCCGTCTTTTTAATTTGTTAAATTTTTTATGACATTTTTATTGTAATTTAAGCAGCTCCGTTTTTGGATTTTGGATTTGAGTTTTGGTTTTGGGTTTGCGTTTGGGTTTGAATTTGGTTTATGGGGTGGTGCGGCTTGAAGTTTGAATGAAACGGGTTTTATTTTATTTTCATTTGATTTTATTTTATAGTGGTTGCAGGGTTATATAGGGTTAGCCTGCATTTTCTGTTGTTTTTTTTTTCTCTTTTTTTTTTTTTTTGAGGGTTGTCAGTCGGCCATGATCGAAACGGATGTTTGGTGAAGATCAGAGCATAACAAAGGCCTTCTTATTTAGGGATTATTTAAAAACCAATGTAGTAGCCATGGAAAAGCAGATATAGGGTAACTAATGATCATATCTGGCATATATCATAAAGATTGTACAGTAAAGCTCTAAAGAATATATTTTTAGGATCACACAAGCGTGAAAGATCTCTTTGGAAATACCTATAGGAATCAGGGGAATGTCTATGCACCTAAAATATTATTTAAACCATTTATTTTGTAATGCAGAGACTGATATTTTTCAGTAGTTAGATCACAGTTGGTTAGCAAATCACAAAAACATACAAGAAATCAATGATACTTAAATACACCTAAAATATACATTTATTCCCAATTATAGTAGACCCCAAATTGTCTATTTCCAAGCTAAACTATAAGCAAAAGCGAAGCACTAAGAAATAAGTATAAAAAAAAAACCTGTGGTAAATTGCACACACATAACTTTTGTGAATTTTCTAGCCGTAATTATTGGTTGCACAAATATGCATATATACCCCATATCGGCTATATGTACATATAGGTGCAGTTACCCACCAATATACCCATAAACTCCCGGGCGAAATCAATTTGAAATCAAATTACGCGCAAATTATCCAACGGCCTCATGAATTTTCCAAGAACCTCCGATGGCCGGCAATTCCCATATATCCTTGGTATATATTCATACATAGAACGACGTTACGAGGTTCAGGAGACGCAAAAAAAGGGGGTGTATCAACCATCGCTATGCCAATTATTATGCATTTTTCATCAAACTGAAAATTGTCAAGCAAATTCTGGTAGCAAAAACAAAACACAAAACAACAAGAAAAAAAAAGGTATATGGGAAAATTGCAGCGAAAGGGTCTAAAGAAATTTCCAAGTTACTAAGCAAATTACGTGCAATTTAGAGAGCGGGGAAAAGGGGGGAGAGCTCTCCGCTTTTCCCCCCTGCGCGTATTTGTCAACTTAGCACATCGATAATTTTACTAAACACAACCTTCTGCCCCCCTTCCACAATTTCCCCCCGTGCAGCGAACGATAATTTTAACACAATTATGAAAAACGTTTCCAAGATGGTGGAGCCCCCTCCAGGGGTTGCACTGCAACAAAATTTCCCTCCCCCCCTAATGACTTGAAAGGGAGGAGAAGCAGGAAAACTTTGGAAATACAAAAAAATATATATAAAAAAAATGGGAGGCGAACACGCCCCTTTAATTGAGCCTACAAAGCGGGCGGGGATCATCGCTTGGGGGGGCGGGGTTGAGAGGCGGACAGATTTGGAGTTTGGCAGGGGATGGTGGGTCCTGGGGTCCTGGGGTCCTTGGGTCTTAGGGGCTGTGCCAGGGCCAGTGCACTTTGATTGCGTTTTGTCGCCGTCAGCTGAGTTTTTACCCAAAACGAAGCGAGAAACGAAATGAAATGGAGGAAATGGAAAATTTTTATTTATGAAAATTAAACAAGTGAACTTTGACAGGCGGTTGCCCAGGGGTTGACCCTTCTCCCATATAGGGGGGTGTGTGTGTGTGTGTGTAAGCCCTGTCATTGTGTGTCCTTTGGCGTGTCATTAAATATTTTTGTCTGCCACATTATCGCATGCCGCCTCCGGGACACAAAAGTCTGACATCAATTAGAGCATTAGAAGGGGGTTCGGAAAGTACACAAATATACAAATATATATAAATATGCATATGTATATAATATAAAAAATAACACATGTTTACAGGCCTGGGATTTTGGGGGAAGTTCTGGTATATTGCCACTTTTAATTAGCCTTAAACTGCCTAAATCAAAGCCATCTTAAACACACACAGTGCCTGCCTGAAAGACTCTTTCGTAAGTAAAAAAAAAAAATAAAACAAAAAACAATAAATAAGCATTCAAGAATTTGCTATGTTCTTTTAGACTGGATAAATATTTCAATATTTGATATACTCTATTTTACATAATACATTTAATCAATCATTCACTTTAAGCTTCTTTTTCTTCTCAGTGTGTTCAGCCGCCTTTTAGGGTCAACACTTGATAACTTTAGACATTTTCCTAATAGATTTCTTCGAGGGTCTCCTTCTCATTTCTTTTTTAATATTTTTTTAGATTGAATTCTGGTACTTTTATTTCCCTGAATTCGCACTAAAAGTGTCGTCGTCACGTTGTGTGTGTCCGAGAGGGGAGTAGCAACGACGACGAGTCTTTATTTATTTGCGCTTAGACAGCAATTTCAATTAATTGATAAGTCACAGCAACAAGCTGGGAGCCGCCGTCGCCAAACAAGAAAGATTTCACGCAATTTACTTTAGCGATTTAATTGCCAGCGACAAGTGGAAATACGACGAGGGGGAAAATATGGAAATTGAAGGGGAGAGTGGAAATTGAACAGCAAATTGTGAGTTTGTGTGTTTGAGTTTCAATTTGAAACGGAAGCTGGGCACAGGGAATTGAATTAGAGATAAAGGTGATCAAGGCATTAGGAATTATATTTCATTTTAAAGAAAGCAATTTCAATTTCAATCGCTTTCACCAATTTCACCAACGCTTTTTGTCCCAAGGAAACTTTGAACTTTTGGTGAATAAAAAACCTTAAAACCTATGAATCGAGGAACTAGTGGGTAATCATAGAGGTTATCAAGACATTCGGAAATATATTTTCTTAAAACGAAACCAATTTTAATTCCAATCCCTTTCACCAATTTCACCAACGACCTTGTCCCAAGAAACCTTCAAACTTTTGGTGAATGAATAGCCTGAAAACCTATGAATCAATGAAACAAAATTTCGCTAAGCCAGAAAACACAACAAAAAAAAACCAATTGAAGCCGAGAGGAGCCAAGTGAATATGCAATATCCACTCGCAAAACATTCAAGTGGCACTCACATGGAGTGTGCTGTGGGGGGAGAGGTTCTCGGGCAGGAAAAACAATAATTTTGACATTGATGATGATGGGGAAAAACGGCAACAGAAGCAGCAACAATAATTCTGTTTGCTGCTGCTGTTGTTGTTGTTGTTATTGTTGTTGTTTCTGCTTTTTTCGCCGTTTTGGTTGTTGCTTTTTTTTCGCACGTCTCGCAAGCAAACTGGTGGCATGCAACAGCAGTAACAACAAAAGCAGCCAGCCGTGTGTGTGTGTGTGTGTGTGGCGTGCAAAAAAGTTGCAACTTACACAAAAAAAAAAAAAATAATAACAACAAAAACCGCACACACACCCATAATCGCCATATGTGTGTGCGGGGTACAAGTACTTAAAACTTTTACAAGCCACTTCGGTATGTTCTGCACACCCCCCAACTCACCCACAACAATTGCATGCCACACTTTGGGGCACCACACCTGCCCATAACACCACCCCCACCCCCTTGGGAGGGGTCATGAACCTAGAACACAGTGCAAGAAAAAATAAATATATAAAAATAATAAAACTAATCAAATTGCACTTTTATTAAGTGCTCATTTAATTAATATTCACAAATATAACCTGTTTACATATATACCTTTAATTATTTAATATTCTAAATGGATATTAAATAAATAGAGTGTTTTATTAAGCCTCGGCCAGTAAATACCCTTTATTTTTTAATACCTTTTTTATACAAGTTTGCTAGCAGAACTATTGAACTAATATTGTTTCCCTAAAGGAACTCAAAAAGAATTCAGATTTAATATTAAAAGTCTAGTCAGAGACGTTTTTTTAGGCAGGAACATAAGAAAAATAGCATAGAAAAGGCTTATAATTCCCAAGTATTTGGTTTGGGAACGAAAACTGATGGCAGGCACTGTTTTATATCCAGAAAAAACTCTTTGACAGGGTCTTAGAGTTTCTCAAACCATAAAAGTTTGTAACCATTTAAATTTTAAAGCTATCATTTCACAATAATTATTTTTCTTCTCAGTGCACACATTTTTCCACAAGCTTCTCCAACTCGGAGAGGGGGAAAGACAGACGCAGGGCGGAGCTGCTGCAGTGTGGCAGTGTTTTTTATGCCCATGGCTTGGGCCACTTGGTTTAGTTTCACACTTCAAGTCGCCAAACTGCTAATGAGCTTAAGGATATATACCCGGGGCCCCCCTCCGAGCGGCTACGGCGAGAGAGCTACGAAAATATATATATAATTTGCATTAACTTTTTGCGGTTCCTGGTTTTCTATTTGTTGTTCAGCTTGTTTTCAGTTGTTTTTTGAGTTTCGCGTTTGTTGTTGTTCGGTTTTTGTTTTGGCAAAGTGCGAACAAGCAACAACAAGGCTGAAATGCAACTATGCGTGGAGGAGTAGGGTACCGTTGTACCTTAGTATTTGTTGTAGTTGTTGTAGTTGCAGTTATAGCTTTTGGGGGCGGCCGGGGCGTGGCCCAGACACCTGGCCAGACATATTCGCAACTTTCAGCACACAAAACTATTTGCAAATATTTCATTTTCCTCTTTTTTTGTTCGCCTATTTCCACTTTCTATTGGCTGTTCTTGTTGTTATTGTTGAGCAAAGTCAAATGCCACGCCCCCCTCCCCTTCTGCTCCCACTGCGCCCCGCCAGACTGGCATTGAAAATTGTCCGGGCTGGAAAATTGTGGGTGTGGGAGGGGTGGAAAAAGTCGAAGGCGTTGGCCAAAGAAGCTTAGCCGAGGCGTCAGGCAATTTGTAGCTTAAAAAGATGCCAGAAACAACAAAGGCTAATTGAATTTTGGCCTGGAATCACCCATAAATGTGTGAAATAAAATCAAATAAACAAATGGCAGCCAGTCAGAGGGCTTAAATATACAAATAAAAAGGCTTCACCAGGATTAAAAGTCTGTAGTTGGCTTCAGGCATTATTTTTCGGTATATATACATATATGATATGTATATCACTTGAAAGTCAAGTCAAAACGAGGGTAATTAATAATGTTTTGGGGGTTTTTAAACGGAAACTATTTGATATTTGAAATTAAGATATATAGAGAGGAATTTACACACTAAGAACTCTGAAAGAAATTATTGTTTAAGAATAAATAAACTTATTTTAGTCAAATTAACTTGGAAATTAAATGTACTTTAAGAACAATTAAAAAGATCAAGTTAAAGTGTATATATTCCTTTATTTTTTGTAATTAATATTCCCTGGTTTCTTTTATTTGAAGCATTGTTAGGAATTTAATAAATGTGTGAAATAGTTTCGAATTTTAAAGGCGAACTAAGAACTAAATCTTAGATATAGGGAAGAATTTAAGAAGAAGAATTTAATTTATCATCGAAATAAAATGCTTTACAATATTAATTCATGTTTTGTACAATTTAAAACCTGATTTTCTGATTATTATTTTTTAAGCATTTATTTCTGAACAATTTATAGATTTATAGATATCCCTGATTATTAAGCGCCTATTTATGAAGAAAAAAAATGAAGTCTTGCAATTTATATAAAATCTTCCCTTAATTGCTTTTAAAATGCATTAAAGACTCTCTTCCTTTGCGAAATATGAATTATTCAGAATACAAATCATTCTTCGAAAGGTGTGAGTGGCACTATCGCCGACTGAGTGCATTCACAGCTGCCACATCTTGCACTCACTTGACACTCACTTGTGTCTCTGTGTGTGCGTAGAGTGAGTGTGATGTGAGTGCGAGTGTGTCGCTGTGAATACTTTCTCAAGTAGGTGTGAAGCTCAAAACGCATTTTCACGCGCCAACGCAGCTTGAATGTCAACGTTGCCATCATCATCTACGCCGCATCACCATCACCATCATCACCATCATCACCATCATCATCATCATCATCATCATTCATCTCGGGGGAACGAGGAGCTCAGACCGAGATGATATGCCGCTGGAAAAATCCAGGAGGGAAAGAGGGGGAGAAGGGGAAGCCGCGGAACAGGGGGCGTCTCTGGTTCACCTACTTTCAGCTCAAACTGGGCGTGGAAGCGGTCGGCTGGGAGCGGTTAACGGGAGCTTGAGACGTCGCCACACGTGCTCAAGTGGCCAAGGCTGCCGCTGAGGCTGCCAGGCAACGACGGCCACTGAATGAGAATATCTCTGAATGGGTACGGATTACGGCAGCTGGCGACCTGACCTTCGCATCGGAAATGCCTCAAGATTATGGCCGGAGATCTCTGACGGCGATTGCCAAAAGTGAGTTCTATTAAAGAACCCAAAAAAAAAGACACATTTCATCCCAAAAATCAAAATCAAAAGAAACTAGTTTATATATTTCTAAAAATGAAATTCCCATTTAAAAATGGGAATTTTATAACTCGAAACCTATTCATTGGCAATAAATATCGACGATCTACATTTATCTTTTCAAATTCTGTAAATAAACTGCTTTTTTATTTTCAGATTACATTTTTCACCCACGAAATAAATTCGAAAAATATTCATTGAAGCCATGTCGAAAAAATAGAAATGGTAAAGAAATTGCTGGCATTTGGTGCTTTTGCCGTGTGAAAATCTATGAAAATACATTCTTTTGATTGGTTTTATTAAGCCAAGCATATTAAATAATTGGCTGTTAAAAATAATACCATTTTTACTTTTTTTGAGGTTTTAGTGTCGAAGAATATTTATTTGAAACATTAATTCTTAAAGCACTTCATTAGTTCTATTCTTTTTGAATTCAACATTTTTTTTCTTGGAAAAACTAAGAACTATTATTAAATTATATAGGATTTTCATCGTATATAGGATTGAATAGCTTTAAGCTACACAAATCTAAATTTTAAAGGTTCTTAGGAGAGTATATATCCTTTTAAAATTCCTAATTTGTGTGGTAGAGTATATATTTGGTATCCCTGAATATTTATTTGAGGTCTATATCTCTTTAAAGCACCTAATAAACTCACATTTATAGTGTTTATAGCACCTTTGATTTTTTTATTTGAAAAATAACACTCACAAAGCACCTTATCAGTGTTTTCTTTAGAAGCTTTGATATTATTTTGTTTTTAGAATAACACTGAACACTTTTTAATCACACTTTTAGGAGAAGAATTCTACACTTGTCACGTTAGAAAACTCATTACTGGAATGCTCTTCATTTTTTCGAGATTCCTGGTTCAGGAATTATTATTTATTATTATTTTTAGGTTTTTGATTCTCCAACTATATTATATATATATTGTTTAGCCCCCAACCAAGGGCAGATTATAATATATTTTCTTTATATTTTTGCACTTTTGCACTAAGAAATTCAATACAATCGGAACTATATATTTATTTATAGAAACTATTGTAATTCCTACAGTCGCCATTTATTCACTTTTTAAAATAATAATAGAATCACAGATATATATATTTCAAGGGTCGT
This sequence comes from Drosophila tsacasi, assembly GCA_018904565.1. Classification (NCBI taxonomy): domain Eukaryota; kingdom Metazoa; phylum Arthropoda; class Insecta; order Diptera; family Drosophilidae; genus Drosophila; species Drosophila tsacasi. Next base: position 2,522 of record JAEIHY010013214.1, on the reverse strand, counting down.
AATATATATTCTTCATACTAAAAGAAACTAAAGATCTTTAAGATCTAGAATCTTTATTTATCTATCACTTCTCCTTAGTAATTCAACCATTTCTATGTATTTTGTATCTTATTTAATTGGAAAATATGAGAAAAAAATCGAAAGAAATATATATTTTATCACTGATACTTCTTCCATAATCCTGGATACTGCTTTTTCAGTTCGGTTTTCGAAAATATCTGGAAAATCCTCTTTAAGATCCCTTCAAGATCCCGCTCCATATATATTTCTTTACACCCGAAATAAGCCTTTCCCTTTCAGATAACTCACCTGCCGCTCTTGGTGATGACCATCTCCGTGCCCAGCTTGTGGAACTTCTCCCACAGGTCCTTGCCCTCCAGCGTCACCTTCGGATCATCGACGACGCCATCGTCCTCCGGCTGGAGTGCTCGCAGCGGTCGCATCGCCGGATGCAGCTGATGGGCGACGGCCGATGCGAGCACCACGTCCTCGGCGGTGGTATAGGCGCTGCCCAGCGGATGATGGGCGTGCGGATGGGCGGCCGGATGATGCGGCGGAAAGCGGAGTCCCGCCCCTGGGTACAGGCCGGGATGCGGACCGGCTGGGCTGCCGGCTAGAGCGGCCAGTGCCGCTGCCGGGAAATACGGTGGCGGTGGCGGCGGCTGTTGTTGCTGCAGATGCTGCTGCTGTTGAGGTGGCGGCGGTGGAGCAACTGCACCCGTGCTGGGCGAGTGGTGAGCGGGATGCGCGGGATGCTGCGGATGATGCTGCTGCTGCTGCTGCTGCTGCGGCGGCGGCTGTTGCGGATGGGCGGCGGGCGGTGGCGGCACTAGGCCAGGACTGCCAGCCGGCGAAGGTGTCTCGTCGCTGCTCAGATGGTGTCCTCCTCCAGCTCCAGCTCCTGCTCCTCCTCCTTGCTTACTATTACTTGTATTATTATTATTTGTGTGATTATTATTATTATTGTTGTTGTTATTTGTGGTGTTATTATTATTGTTGTTGTTGGTGTTGGAGTTACTGCTGCTGGTGTTGGTGTTGGTGGTGGTGTTGCTGCTGCTGTGGTTGCTCTGCGGCGATAGCTGACCACCACCACCCGTTGGGGATACGTGGGCGTTGCTGCTGTTATTACTTGTACCGCTGGGCGTGGCGCTGGTACCGCTTGAATTGTTGGTGTTGTTATTGCCGCTGTTGGTGTTGGTGTTGTTGTTGTTGTTGTTACCCGCCGTCAACAGCGAGGAGACGCTGAAGTCAGTGGGCCGTTGCGTTAGCTGCAGAAATGGATGATATGCCATCCCATTGGCGAACCTGGCGAATGGATCCTCAGCAGACTGATGAAGTAGCAGCTCCTGGACGTCGTATCTCATCACATAACCGTTCTACACAGAGAGGTGCGTCATGCAGAATCCAACTTATATATATATAAATATATATATATTTTAAAGGTTATATATATTCTCAGCAATATATTTCCCAGCTCTTGGCTTCGCTTTGATTTAATTTTTGTTGGTGTTTTGTTGTTGTTGATTTGTTGTTGTTGTTGTTGTTGGTTTTTTGTTGTTTTGTTTTGTTCAGCAGGTACGATTTTTATTTAAAATTTTGTTTTTCCGGGACACTCAAAAATCACTTGCACTTGTTTTTCTGAATTTCTTAATTTGTTTTGTTTTTTGCTTTGTGGTTTTGTTTGTTTTAAAAAAATTCTTTTATATTTGCTAAAAAATAAAGGAAACCAAAAGGGTGTGGGTTAGGTTTGGGATTTTCCAGCACGAGTTTGTTTAAGTTTTTAGTTGCTTTTGTAGTCTTGTCTTTTATGTTAAGTTTTTAACGATTTTTCCTGATATTTTCCCAAAGGTTCTTAGAGGTTTTACTTTACTTATGCTACTTAAAAGCCTTAAACTATTCAATGCTTAGTAATCTAAGACTGTTTTTATTCTTTAAATTATTGCTAAAGTAATGCTAAATATGTTTTAAATATTATTCATATTATTCATTCATTCTATCTTGTTTTTGTATTTATTTTAGTTGTAAAAAGAAGACACTTTAAATTTGATAAATGTTTTAATGACCTTTAAACATAAAAAAGCTTGCTAAGTAAATTGTATGTTATTTATTGTTAAATAAAGATTCTTTTAAAACTTTATCTCGTTTCCTATTGGATTTTCTATTTTTTAAAGCCTCACAAACTTTTTATTTTGTTTTATTTTGATTTTTTCCAATTGGATTTGTAAGGAATGTTCTTTTTTGTTAAGCCTTATAAACTTGTTGTTTTGCTTTGTTTGCTTCGCTTTTCTCCTAACTTCTTCATAGTTCCTATTGGATTTGTAAGGAGGTGCTATTTTCTAATTGGATTCGTAAGCTTTGACTTTAGCTTTCTTCTCTTTCTCCTCGGGTTCTTGTTTTTGTGTCGCTTTTCCTCTCTTTGTTTACCGTTTGCTTTTTGCCGTTTGTTTTGGCGACGGCAAAACGCCAGAACTTTGTTTCTTTGTTTTTCTTCTATTGTTTTGCTTTTGTCAAACTTCACTTAA
>JAEIHY010013210.1:0-34641 GCA_018904565.1 Drosophila tsacasi | reverse complement strand
GCCATACAAAAAAAAAAAAAAGGCAGTACAGAACGATAATTATTGCCCTCCTCTCAAACCTCGCAATCTATTTTCGGCACTATTAGGCATTTGTCTCTTCGTCTGGTTGCCTTTAATTTGCATTTTAATTTATGGCCGCCTATAACTTTTATCGGAGTCGTTGTCTTATGCCGCTTTCTTCCCTAGGCTAACAGCCAACCAAAAGGGTCGAAAGGTCAAACAGCTGTGGTTCTCTTCTCGGACGTCATTCGGTTGGACGTCGTCGAAGGCCAATTAGCAGGGAGGTCGAATGTAGGATAAGCCGATAGGATTAAGTAGAACATCTGGTAAGTGGGAACTATCAGCAAATGGCACTAGGATCCGAAGGAAAAGTCTGCCGATAGCTAGGTGATAGGTGCTCTTTAAAGTATAATTTCTTTATTTGCGTTTTCATTGCTCCATTAACATTTTACTTTTCGAATTTGAAAACTCTATTAATTATTTATGGTGCCTTTCTGTTATATTATAATCAAAATATTTAAAATACACTTTGCATCCAATAATTGTAGAGGTTACTGGTTTCTGGGATATTCTTCTATCACCTTAAGGTAAAGTATATAAAAGTATATAGAAAACTCGAATGCCATTCGTATTCCCAGCTAAAATATTAAAACTTCAGGCTGCTGGGATAGGTCTATCTTCTTATAAATCCACCTATATACCTTCAATAGAATCTATTTCCCAATTACATCCTTTTTTTAATAGAACTACTTGTAAGAATATTTATTAAAGTTTTTTACCTTTGATCCAACTGCCTGAGGCCATCGACTCTATTGTGAAGGAAAAGGAATACGGCAAAAATTAAGTTCGATAAAAAGAAAAGGTATTTTCCATTAACAAGACTTTATTGTTAATAATTTAGGCGAATTCAAAACCGTTAGTTTCTAATACATCCTGTTTAATTACGCTTTTCACAGCTCAGACAGCCACCACAATTTCCTCTCGATTCCCTTACCAAACCCGCTCCCTCGGTTGCTTCTAATGTACACATGTCAATTAAGGCCGCAGTCTCGTGTCTCATGTCCATGGAATGAAATATGTTCGCTAGGTCCAGTCTTCGGATCAGTCTCAGACTCCTTCTCCAATTTTGACTTCAACTTTGAAGCACAAGGACACTGAACAAAGTCTTGTGATAAATCAAGGAACTTGTTTGGTAAAAATTCATCATTGAAATAACTAAATAACTAATATTAAGCATACATTACAAATTAATAAATACATCAATAAATAACTATGGTGAATATTATTTGTATAATATTTTTTCTTCTATTTATATTTACATTTATTTTTAGAGGACTCCTGAGAGTTTTCTCCCACTGTAAGCAAGACTCTTGCGTGCTGCGCCTGCTGCCTGCTGCCTGTGTTACGTCTTCCTCAGCTACGCACATTTTCAGTAAGGGGTAAAGAGGGGTAGACAGTTCGGACATGTTAGCCTCAAACCCCTCAAAAAAACGCCAAGCCGAAAGGCTAGTGTCTCGCCTTACAGTCGCCCCCAAACTGAGCCTGATTTATGTCGTCCAGTGTCGCGGGTGTTGCGAGCTTAGCACCCCCTCTTCCCTCTTTACACGGCAAAGAAAATAAGATCGTTTATGTCATGATCATTTAAAGTGTGTATAGCTTCTTTAAAAATCATGATCAGTATTTGTTATATTATTCATAAGAATGGAAAAAGTCAGAAAACCTCTTACAAGAAATTAATGCTTTGGTTTAAAATAGAAATTCCAAGTTACCTCCTTTAACAGATTTGAACTATATTTTACATTAGAGAGCAGCAAATATTATGCAACTTAGGAAAACAAAATTAATATTCTTTGCAAAAATAAGGTTTATTTTCTCCTTTTTGCATTTTTTTCCAGTGTAGTCATCTGACACTGCAGCTAGTGCAGTTTGGGTTTTCTTTTTTCCTCCATCTCTATGGTCAGTTGGCTGTCTTCGTTCGATTGGCACTGAAGCGTAGCAGGCGATTTCCGCTTTAATGTAATTTTGACAACGCACACACATAGTTGGTGGGACTGAAAAGTGGGTGGAAGGGGGTTGCAGGGGATTTCAGTATCGTCATCAAGGAAATGTCATGATAAATCTTACTCGGCTTTCGCGTGGCCGAAAACCGTTACAGTAGCAACTGCGAATTCGATTTCCATTTTCGTTTTCAATTTCATTTCAGAAAACAGGGTATTGCTTCTCTATAGGAAAAATATATATACAAAAAATATATATACAAAAATATATTCTATTAAAAATAAAGCAAAATAATGGAGTTCAAAGAAAATATTTAATTAAATATTCAAATTTAAAAAACCTTTTCAAAAAATTCGATCCATAGTCTTTAATGATTTTTGATCTTATTTTATCATCATAGTTAATTGCATTTTAATGTATTCTGATGTAGTCTGTACCCTTTTAATTAAGAATAACACTTTTTAAAATTGTATTTAATAAACCAAATCAATAAAAATGGAAAATCCAACAATCTAGAGTATCCGGCAAGCCAACTAATTCAGTTATCAGATTATGACTTTGCATTTTCTTGCTTTCCATCTCGCTTATCGTGCGATTTGTTTTGCATGTTATGACTTATCTGATTAGCTGGATATTCGATTACCCGATAACTCGATTGCCGCAGCTAAATGCTGTTGTCGGGACCCGCTTTTCCCCACAGTCCTCTATCAGTTTTCATTCCCCCTCTCTGTTCCATATGCCACATTGCGACGCCCCGAAGTCTGTTTTCTTATCACCACGATTTTTAAGAGCCATTAAAGTTCTTGGGCTGTGACCCGTGGAATCGTAACCCAGCTTGACTCATCAATGCATTTGGAAAACCGTTTTCTCCCTCCTCTTTGAGGAAAATAGGAAAATCACCATGAAATCTGTTCTTAAAAGAGGCATTTTATTTGCTCCGGCACCTGGGAGTAAAGTTTAGCCCCTGCTGAGATAAGGAGAAAGATTGATGGGTTGTTTAATTCAGTATCTAAAGTTGTTTTGGTGATTGATTTACTTACTGAACTAGACAATCGAACCTATTCAAGGGGGGCGTGTCAAAGGGGCGGCTTAAAAGGGGGCCTAAGATAACGAAAAATACATAAAAATTAATGTATATATACGGTTGTCGCTTAATTTATATATCGACGGCAATAAAATAGAAAAGAGCTGAGTTGGCGGAATTATGGCTCAGTTGTTTATCGCCGGAAAAAAGAAAGAAAAACTGAAATGCAAAACAGAGCGAGCAAGAATGTGATTCAGTTGAATTTATAAACTTAAAAATTACCCTAAGCCTAATTATAATGGAATATTTAGTAAAATACGTCAAGAATTTCAACTATATTTACTCCTAAGTTTTATCAATAAATGTGTGTACACTCTACAAATAATTAAAATGATCTTAACCTCTTCAATTTGATTTACTCCCACACATATACCCCATAATTTTCCACCTACCTATTATAATTAAAATAATGCAATTGCAAGAAATATAAGTAATTTCAGAACAAAAAATATTGCCATAAAACGTGCGAAGTAATAAAAACAAAGGGAAGCGAAAATTTAATGACGGAGAGCAAAAAAAAAGAAGAGCGAGGGGAATGCTCCAGATAATACTTATTTAATGCTCGATTCTATAGAGCTCGGTTCTGACTTCTGAGTTGTGGGCTGTGGGTACTGGGGGCTCTGTTCCGATTCTTTGTTGCTGGTCAGTCGGAAAATCGGTGGCGAAGCGATGCGACGCGACTTCAAAACGAACCCAAAACGATCAGCATTTTGAAAGAACTTTAAACAAACTTAAAGTTGCGAAAGAAGCTGCTACGATTAAAAATACACATATATATTAATATTTTTAAGAAAAAGAATACAATGAAGCTATACAAAATTTATTTATAGCATAGTGAATTCAAAACTTAAACATATAAGTGAACTAAAGTGATAAGAAAATTGCAGTAGATATCAAAATTGTTGTGAAGGAATTATAAAACAACGGAAATTCTTTAAGTTTTATCAGTGGCTTGTGAGAAATATTAATTTGGAGTAATAGCGAAAAATATACTCTAAAATATATCATATTCATATAAAAATCCCCATTTAATTAAGCAAAACTTACTAAATATATATTAAAAAACTCAAAATACTTAAATAATCGTAAGTACAAATCAGAAACATTAATAACTTAATCAAATTTTCATTAGTGAAATATTTCCAGTTTCAAAATATGACATCCTACAGGACGTTGGTCGATCATGGCCAACCGATAATTGTGGTTGGTAGTGAAATATCCCTGACCTCATCCTCTGCCGCTAGTTCGCCCAAAGCCCTGCACCGGATGATAAAATACTGGCGTAATAGTTCCGGAAAAATCCCGGGTCTTCGAAAGAGTGAAAGTTTTGCCGAGTATCGTCGCCATTCATCGAACTCGCTGACACTTGGCGGTGGCTCGGGGGGCAGATTGAGCACATCGAGTGCAAGGCAATTGCAATATCAACGCCTCGAGATGGAGAGCTGCGAGAATATAGATTTGCTGACAGCAACTAAAAGGTGAGTGGATCCTTTAAGATATCTCAGAATCTATGTGGGGTTTCTTTATTAAATTTGGTATAGGGTTTTATTTTAATCTGAAGAATGTATATACGAATTTTCAATTTCTTCTATATCTTTTTTCGTTCCAATTTAATAAGTTTTACCTCTTGCCTTGCACTAAAATTCCCAACTGGAATCACGGTGAATGTTTAGTTCTATCAGCAAACGAATGACTAAAGATTAACTAATTTCTAAACTAAGCCCCAACTAAAAAAGATTAAAGAAAACTGACTCCTAAGAGTTTAAGCAATTATTGCATAGATTCTTTTATCCCTTATCGTTGCACCTCAGAAAATATAAAAAATAAATTGAATTTGCATAGTAATCAAAGGTCTGTGAGGTGGCAACCTTTTGTTTGATATGCAAATATATGCACACTTACCCATTTACCTAGGGTCCCAAAACACACACAGTCCAATAAGTGGCTGCCATTGTCTAGCGGTATCTTTTGAAGCGCAACCCCAAATATGTGGGGCATGCAACAGTTGGCTATCTGTCTCTGTGGTTTTGTTTCTGTTTACCAAAACGCCCCCCGCGCAGCTGCGTCGCTTATCGTGCGGTTGTTGCTGCTGCCCGCTTATCAGCTGCGCAGCGTTATCACGCAACAACAACAGCTACCACCAACATGTGGATGGTAAAGAGAGCCGAACAAGTGCAATACGCCGCCGCAAAAGCCGAAGACTATTGTGGAAACTTGTGGACTCCAATTGGTAGGAGAGGTGTGGATGCCATGCTTATTGAGAGAACGTGTGCTTATGTTGGGGACTTGGAGCTCTCACTCGTCACAGACGACGTTCCAGAATCCACAAATGCAATCCACAGCGCGTGGTGGAGCTTGGAATATGTTTACACTGAAAAAACAAAACTGATAGGAAGCTATTTATGTATTTCAGGGAAAATTTGAAAAAAACATACTATCCGCATTTATGAGACAAGTTCTTAAAAAAAATATTTATACGCCCTATATACCCGGTGGAGTTTTGTTGAACAAAAAACACTGTAGCAAATAAGCATAAATATAATAGGAACCAATTTATGTATCTTAGGGAATATTAAAAAAAAAAACTTTTATCCGCTTATGCTCCAAGTTCTTGACCTTACAAAAAATTACTAATACGCCTCATATACCCGGGGGAGATTTGTTGATCAACAAATCACAAAATGAAATATGCATAAATATAATAATGCTAGGTTTTGGAGCTCTTGTATTGTAATTGTATTTTGTAATTTATTGGAGTAATAAAAATTACTCATTCGCCTCGTATGCCAGCCGCAGTTTTTTATTACAATATGAGTGTGGTATTTCTTAGCTATGTATATTTAAACACCCTTTTTCGCTCAGTGATCGAATGCCACTGTTTATGTTTTTATTCCAATAGTAGAGAGAGAGCCACACTGTGGGAGCATAACTGTTTTGACTCTCTCAGGCGCCAAAAAATAAAGAAAACATATGGAATTTCCGACTCGTGCCTCTGTTTACATGTGTATTTGTGCGTCATGCCGGCTGTGTTCGGTTTGTTTTCGTTATCTTTGTGTGGGAATTAAATCCGTTGCCTTCTGCATACTTTTGGGGTACACTGTGCAAATATCCAACTTGCAACTGCAACGCCGGCTCTTTTGAATTGCATTGTTTTTTTAATTGTTTGCTTTAGCTAATGCGGGCCGCTGCTCTCTCGCTCTCCGTTGCACCCTCTTCGCCGGCACTACCCCTTCTGTGTTTGCTTAAACTGCGCGCATTTGGAATGTAAATAAATGTAAATAAACAAGAATTTCGCCCCCATGAAAGCAACAAAAGTAAGCAAAACAAAACAACAACGGAGTGCAGACCTCCCACTCTCCTCATGTCGCTCTTCTGTCTCTCTCTGGCATTCTCCTGCAAAATGCATTCACAGTGGCGGTCAAATAGGAAGCACCAAGAATTTTATGATAATTTATATTTAAAAATGCCTTATTAAATCATATTATTTACATTTAAATTTTAAATATGTACATACAATTTTATATGGATTGAAAATAATGAAGGAAATAGGTATATAATCAGACTTATCACAGCAAATAAATCATATTGTTAGTTTTATTTAAGCAATAAATAAATCAATTTTCTGAAAAACAGATAACAGCTTTTTTATCACTTTTTAATAACTCGAAAATCTCCGAATACAAGAAATTGGCGTGTATTAACTCGAGAATCTTAGCTTATTTTGTATTTAAATTCAATCTTACGGCAAAGTTGAGAACTTGTCTGCTTGATTCGCCACTTTTCTTCTGAACGCGCTCGTGCCCAGCCCGATGCCGAGAGAGCTGGAGCACCAAAGAGCCCCTGTGTGGATCGCATTTCGTGTGGACTCTGAAATCTGAAATCTGTTTGGGGAAAGAAACAGCTTTTTGTGTTTTGGCTTCAGTTTTCTTTCGTAAACCGACTCGTGTGGGTGTGCGAGCCATCGAGTGCCGAGTGCCGAGTGTGTGTGTGTGCGTCGTCACGCGTCTGCGTCGGAAAATCTGAAAATCGGAAATCGGAACCAGGAATCGCGAATATATTTCGGTTTTCCGGTGCTGCTGCTTCTTCCTCGCCGAGCCAGTCGAATAGTAACGGCAAAACGCACGGCAGTTGCCAATTGGCAGCAACAGTTGCAAGAAAGAAGAGCACCAAGGAAAAAGAGCGGAAATCTTAAAGCACAAAAATCAAAATAAATATAAGAATCAAATAAAAACCTGACAAATATAAAGGAAAATTATTTGGAAACATGTGGAGGAAGTTTTGAGGTAAAATAAGTGGGAAAAAAATAAATTTTTAGAACTATTTAAACTTTGTTCATTTGTAATTTCTTAAATTAAAAATAACTCACATTAATTTCTATAATTAACAACCAATAACAATTGATGTGCATAACTTAATTTTGATAATTTAAAAGCACATTTAAGAGACCGCGAATCAAAATGACAACAAAGAAATCACAAACAATAAAAACCAAGCCATACAAAAATTGTTTAACGAATTTGTGAACTAGTGTGCGTGTTGAGGTAATTTCTTTAAACAACAACAAAAATCAAAATCGCATTTGTTGGCCTTATCAAACCAAAAATTAGAAGCGAAAGTGGCGGAGGTGTCAGCAAGCACAAAAAGAAACCAAAAAAAAAAAAATAAAGAAAACAAAAAATAAAGCATCCAAAAACGAACGCATAAATAAACGCACGTACCTAAAAGTGAAATTTTTTAAACAAATATAGTCGATGGAAATTGAAATTTAACGAGCAAAGAATTCAAAAACGAGCAGTGAAGAAAGTGTTGAAAATAAGTGAAAACTAGGTGCGTGTCTGTGTGTGAATGCAATATTTTGTGCAATTAAAAAACAAACGCAATTCAATTACGAAAATGTCATTAAATGGCAAAGGAAAAAATATTAAGTGAATCATAATCACCGCAAACAAATGTCAAAGCACTAAAAAGAAACAACAAATGAGAAATATTTATAAAAAGAAATAACCACAAAAAGTGCCGTTTTTGGCGGTTGTGTTTGTGTGTCTCTCTCTCTCTTTCTCCATCTCCATCTCGTTTTTGCCGGTTCCTGAGTTTTTTGAGCATTTCGTTTTTTTTTTTTTTTGTTTCGGAGTTCGATTAAAATGCGTCACGCATGATTATTACGTGTGTTTTTTTTTTTTTTGTTCCTATTGTTTCTGATCGCATATAGACATTTTATCTCCCCGCGATCCGGCTTACATTTTTGTGTCTCTTTTATTTTTTGTGATTTATGTGCAAGTTATGTGAGGTGATTGAAGTTATAAAGTTGCCTCCACAAGTGGAAGTGGTTATTTTAAATACGTTTTTTTATTGGGGGTTAAAGCACTTGAAAATTATGAACCGTAACCTGGTTTATTTTTCTTGTAAAAACAAGCGAATTCAAAATTTTTCTGAGATTAAAGTTAGTTTTAGAGGGATAAAAAATAAAGTTTATAGGTAATACAAATAATTTGCAATATTCCCAGAAAATCTCTAGGTTTCCTTAAAAATTCAAATTTGTTTAAACATTTACTTATTATTTGTGTTAAGCGTTCTTGACTTAAAATAGAAGTAAAATAAAACTTGCTAGGTATTCATTCATATTTAACAAATTGTTCTTAAGGTATAGATTTTTCATAAAAGACCAAAAAACGCGCAAAGAAACACCTCTGTTTTGTTTAAAATTAAATTCTGAATCATCTGATTTGGCGAGTATAAAACTTACCTGCGCTCTTTTGGATTTTTCTCGTTTTCGTGTTGCAAAAATGCAAATTAAAGTTTACGCATTTTTTCCCTGCAATTTTTTCCCTCCCTGTTCGCTTGTCCCGTTAAACGACAATGTTGCTTCTGCTTTTGCTTCTTCTACTGCCTGTTATCAGGCTTGTTGTTGTTGTTAGTGCTTTGCTGTTAATATGCATTGCTAGCGGCCAAAGCAAAAAAAACGACAAAATCTGCAGAGCACGTGAATTTCTTTTTGAAACGGGTTTGGCCTGAAATGATTTCAGTCAGTTGTTCGTTCGCTCTGTGTTGCCGTGTTTTCTGCTGTTGACTTTTCATTTTCGTTAAATTTTTTCTCGATTTTTGTCCCGCTGCAACTTGCAAAAATATTTATTGGCAAGTGTGTGCGTGTGTGCTTGTGTGTGGGGCTGCTGTTTCGGTTGTTGTTTTCACTGTTGTTTTGGCAGCTGCAGTTTCTGGAATTCCTGTTGCTCTTTCGGAAAAGCTGGGTAATACGAGATATTTGCGGTGTAGGTGTTCCAATAACATATTTTTACGCAGAATAATAAACTTCCATGGAAGTCAACCTTCTATAAATAACGTTTAAAGAATAAATAAAGTATTAAATATTACCAAGAGCAGATAAATAAACGAAATCATTTAAGGGGGTTTTCTAAATACGAGCCCTAGCCTATTTTCAGAAATTAATTGTGAGAAAACTGTAGAAGATAATGAGATAATTTTTTCTTTATTACTTATTTACATCTTTAAACTTAAAAACTATGCGAAATTTGAAGTGTATATAGAGAATCATTCGTTGTTTAGAGTGGTATCAACATTTTAAGGGCAATTTTTCTGGTATTATAACTACCCTTAAACTTGCCTTAAATGAGAACAATTCATTTTATTTATTTTCAGTTTTACGTTGGCTATGCTTCCCCGAGTATGATTTTTTTTTAATTTTAAAATGGTATTTAATACCAATTTTGTTGTTAAAAGTTCCATTTTCAACCATGTTTTTTCAACTGTTGGAGGGTGTAAAAATTAATCAACAAAATTAAAAAAAAAATCGTACTCGGAGAAGCATAGAGAATTGTTTGATAAAGAAGTGGGAAAAAATGTATTCAATTCGATAAAAATTACTGGTAGAAGTAATACCACAAAGTTCAAAAAATGTGATTTTCGGGAAAACGCGTTTAAAGATAGCAGAAATGCAGGAAACGTATGGAGGGGGCTATCTTTCGGGCTTCGTTTACCCATGAAAGAGTGCGAATTTTACAAAACCCTTTATAAGGCGTATTCCTTAGATCCTTTATTATTTAAAAATAAAAATAAAGAAGCTATTTCTTAAAAATTCGTAAGTAGAAGAGACCCTTAAATGAAATTCCTGTAAATAAGTAAGTTTTCCAAATTTCAGGGTATTCATACCTCTGGTGGCTCCGTCACGACTTGTCATTTTGGCAATCTGTTCCCATTCTCACTCTTCTGAAATACCCTTTTCCACCAATTTTTTCGTATTATGTACCTTGTTTTTTTTTCTTTTTTTTTGCCTGTTGCATTTTTTGGGCCTGCAACTGTTTGGAGAGGAGTCCAAAAAGGTAAACGACAGCTCATCAAATATTCATGGCATTCGTGAAGAGATTCTCTCGCTGCCTCGAATCGAATGTTTGCATTTTGACAGATTTGTTTCCTTTTTTGATCTGGCCAAAGTACGTCTGGTGCTGGCGACGGCCCATTGAGTTTCTTTTGGGATGTAAAGTAAACCTCAGCGAAGCGGAATGTAAATGAACTCGAGACGCAAATTGGCCTTGTCTCGGCGTGAAAATACGGACAATAACAGAAAGCTGGGGGAAAAAAAACAATACCCAGAAAACAGCTGCTTTTTGGCCGCATCTCTTGCTATCGGCTTCTCGGATTCTCCTCCTTCTCAGATTCTCCACCGCACCGCTTCACGCCTGTCCATTCATCGTTCTGCGTCTGTCTGGCCCCATCAATTGTCTTGTCATCTCCCTCACTTTTCACCGCCCCTCTCTGTCGCTCTCACTCGAGAGTTCAAGTTGAAGTGCAGCCAGCACAAAAGCTTGGCTCAGAAAGGGACAGCGCGACGAAGAGAGTGTGAAGGAGAAGGCGCCCGTGTCATTCGCCTGCATTGATTTTGGATTCTCTTTTTCATGCACAGAATTCGCACAGAGATAAGGGAATGATGAGCTTAAGTAAACTTGGAGACTTTCTTTAAATATCTTAAAAAATAAATACAAATAATACATTTCTTCAAGAAAGTTGAAAGATAATGTTATTCAACACATTTAAAGAAATCACCATTGTTGACCAAATCTTTAAGGGGGTACTCTAGTGTAGAGGCATGAAAAAATATAGGATTATTAATGTTAATAACTGCTGCTTTCGTACTAATTAACAACAAAGTAGAAAAAATAAAATTATATCCTAAATTACGGCTCTCCGAAAAAAACAACCGATTTTTTCTCATTTTTTTAATTTATAAATTTTTTTAAAATAGTACAAATTATTATTTTGTAATAGTTCATGCGGTAGAGTCATGTCTTAAAGTTTAAAGTTCCAGAGGAGTCCGTATTGAAGACGTGTCCCTAAAATACCTATATCTCTGGAAATATTCAAAATTTTGATTCCTTCTTTTGAGGACACATTTTTTGAAGCTTTTATCAAACAAAAATAAAATTGATTTTTTCAAATTTCTACACTAGAATACCCACCTAAGAAATGTTTACCAAAGTACTGGGTATCTTTGATTCGTGAAATATTTCTCGATTTCTTTAGTCCCTGTAGGCTGCTGCACAATTTACAGTTTTTGCAATGCGTTCTGTGTCTGCCCCTCTCTTATCTTCTCAGCCTCAGATCCCCTCTATCTTAACCATTTCTTATTATTTTTTTTGAGGGAAAACACACGCGAATTTAATTTATGGGGCGTGTGCCGACGCTTTTCCCCATGCATGGCCCAGTGCCAAATGGCTGGTATCGGAATTGGAAATGGAAAATTCAGGGGATTGGCGGGGGAGTGTCTGCTTCTATGTTTAGTGTTTAGTTTAATTGCCTGTGCTTCGAATTTTATATTTTTTCCCCACTTTGTTTACGACCTGTTTGCACCTGTGCCTAAAAATAATAAAAAAGCAAGTTTACTGTCCGAAATTTTCCCGAAACGATGATGAAACCAATGTTTCTTTAATAATTTTATTCGAGAATTATGGCCAGCGAAGGTCTTGGTCGAAAATTCGACTTTGAAGTCATTCTTGTTTACTGGGAGTCAAGGGTTAAGAGGGTGGCAAATCAAAACTTTATGGCAAGTTGGCAGCAAGATTCGTCGAAGGTCGTGTGGGCAGAAATATTCTAAAAATATTGCCAGAGTAACCAGATATGAATTGGGGGAGGGTCTTGTAAAATGCTAAGAAGGAAATTGAGATTGCGTATCCTGGATGTTTCCTCAAGGAAACATCGTTTAAAAGTTTCTCACTTTTAATTGCATTTACAACTTCCTTGGCAGCGAAATGGAACCTGACAGAAGTTGATGTAATTTAAACGATTTTGAAATGCTATTTTGGTACAGATAAGTGATGGAAAATTGGCTCCTTTCAAAAGTTTTCCAATGCTAATTATTGTTGAATTACTTAATCGATATTGTCATGAGCAAACATATTTTGTGTCTGTCCAAAGCCGAAACAAAGTTGTTCACCGAAAATGCTAGCATCTGCTTAAGCCTCGTATCTCTCTAACTAGTAAGTAACTACATCAGTTTCCCATTAGAGTTCTCGACCATTTTTCGTGTACAACATAAAGTAACTCCCCCAAATGTACAGGGAAAAGGAGGTTGAGTTGGGAGTCGTCAAGGTTGCGCCCATCCAAATACCGATTATTCAGCCAAATTGGCAGACGATAAGATAAGATAGACCCGGCATACAACCGATACTAAACCAGAAACAAAAAACGGAACAGAAGTCACACAATCAACTAGAATTCCTCTCTCTCTCGCCCAGAAGTTGTTGCCCCACAAAACAAATAAAACAGAAAACCGGGGCAAGTCGAGCTGCTGCTGCTGCCAACAGCTGCTGATGTTTGTTGGCCGGGCTAAAAAAAATATAACACCAAACCCAAAAACGAAACCAAGCCGTCGTAGAGCAGAAGAAAAATTTGTTTACAGAATTTGTCAAGGCATAAATATTTGAACACGTGTAACTGCGTAACAAGCAACAAATTTTTCAGTTCTCTGTAGGCAAAGCGTAAAATTCCTCCCACTTAACAGGGAAATAGGGAAATGTACACAAAGTGTACACTCTGTACATACGGAAGGAAGAAAACCAAACTTTGAACTTGCCAAAAATGTAGGAGTGAGAGAAAAATAAAATGAGACTACAACCGGATGTTGCTAGGGAGTCACTCTTCTTCGGGTGTTTCCTGTGGCTTAGGAAATGTTCCAAAAACCAACAAAATTTGCCCATGGCGTATCATATATTCAAAGTTTGATAACAAGTCGTCCGGCCCACTTTTCGATAAGGAAATCACAAATTTCTTCTATTTGGTGACTCAATTGATTGTTTACTTAAGTTCCCCGCGGCTCAAATATTGTATTTATGACGTATCGATACAAAGTTATAACCATAAAGTACAAACTGAATTCTGATTGCGAAACGTTGACGCAATAATTTTGTGGGGGTTCTTAAGAAAATATATAAGCGTACAAGAAAAAATGGGGTTTAGCGAATGTTTGGGCATGTCGAGCACTTGACATACTTATCATTGACTAATTGCACTGCGATAATGAGATAATGAAAGTGAAAAGAGGGACAAGAGTGAGATGGAAGAACAAGAAACGAGGTTGAATTAAATTGTGGATACAGTACTTCTTAGGAACAGATGAGTTACACATTTTTAAAGGCGTAGAAAAGGTTTAAGATACGTAAACTAATCCTAAGCAAATAAACGAGCCTTGAAAAACTAATATAACCACTGAAACCATCTATAAACCATAAACATTTTATAATTTAAAACCTAAAAACCTGGAAAGCCAACTCTCACGTTTTCAAAGAAAACCTAGATTGCCAAAATTAAAAAAAAAGGATGGGAAAAAAATGGTGTGTTTAGAAAAACGCTTTCGCCTATAAACTGTGAATTGTATATTTCAATTGTGTGGAAGTTATTCGATAAACTTCACATGAAATCATCTTCAAACTCGTATCTTCTTCAAAGTATCTGCGTAAACAACTCCCCCACCGTCTCTGGCTTCATTAACCCAATCAAAATATGAAGGAGAAAAACAAAAATACAAATCGGGAAAGAAATCCGCACAATTTCATTTGCAACTCGGATCACAACACATCAATAAAAAAATGCCAAATTGAATGAGCAACAAAGTGACACTGAGAGAGTGAACAATAAAAAAATTATCATTGTTTTGGTGACACACTTCTCCTAACTCCCCGGCTCCTCTCCCTATTTCTCGCTATTTATTTCATATTTTCTCCTTGTGAAAAGGCCACCCACTGGGTGGATTTTTATAGATTTGTTTAGTGATGATAAAATATTGGTTTATCCGGAGCATATCGATATGTTTACGTGTAAAAATTTGTAATAATGTGAATTATATTAGCTTGATTATTGAGTTTAGTACCATATATCGGATGAGTTATTTGTAATAATATTTTACAATTCTAGGAAATATTTCCCTCGTGTTTATTGCAACACGATACAGTGCAAGTGATATTTCTGTCGATATTTAATATCACCCCTAGCTCGCATCAACTATTAGCCCAGCAGTTTAGCATCAGCCCACACGATTCCAATCTCATTGACATTAATTTGTCCAACCGCAACAACAAATGAGTGAATACGATTTTTATAGATTTTTATTTTTTTATTTTTCTCTTGTACGCTTTTTTGCATGACACCATAAAAGGTTGTCGTCGCCGACTTGGGGGCGGCTGCTAAGCCTGATTTAAATAAATTATTCTATATGCGTTTTGCAATGCAGCCCCGCTCCCCATTTAGCCGAAGAATTATTTTGCACTCGCGCTCGCAAATTGTTTTCTATGCCACGTAATTCAATTTCACTTCGAGTTGAGTTTATTATGATTTTCGTTGAGCCATTATTATTGTTATTATTATTATTATTGTATCTCTTTTTTTATCATTCTCACCTGAGTGCCTGTTGGTATTTTTGCGGAAATGACGAATTTGCAACACACAACGGCGGAAGTTGCGTGTTGAGGCTGAAAGAGATGGCTGGCCGCGTAAATTTTGATTGCTCTTAATGCGATTCGAGTTGGAATTGTGTACATACGAGTATATTCGTATATATTATATTTTACATTGGGTAATTGCATTACCAGCGATGTATCTCCATCTGGGCAAGTGATTTGCCAAATGCCGTTGAGAAGATTTAGAGATTTGCCAATTTGGGTCACCGGCATTGAAGGCGCATTAGGGCTGAAGTGAAGTAATCATATCTGTGGGGTAATTTCGCTCGGATATTGCTTGGATCGAATCAATTAAGTGGGGGCAAAAGATTAAACATGCCCATGCACAGGCAATTAAATATTCCTTTGGGAATTACGAGGGGATCCTAAGGGTGATTAAGGCTGTGTACTTTTCATCTTATTCGACATTTATATGACATTTTTAACATAATTTAAGTACTTGAGCATATTTAACAACATGTTAAAGCTTGGCCTGTTATCTGAATAATAAGATTTAACTTAGATTTTAATTTGTTCCAGCCATAGTTTTCCTTTCCTATTCACTTGAAATTTTATTCTCTGCATTAAACAGAAGTGAAAAGTTTCCTATAATCCTGGTATAGTAAAAATAATAGGGTTTCCCCAGCTTATTCCCTTAATTTCCGCCGACAGTTAACCACCTCAGAGTGGCTTAATGCAAGTGCCTGGCTCATCTCCTCTTGGCTATAACCGGCTCACTTCCACTGCAATTTCAGCTTGTCTACCTTTAACTAAACCTCTTATCGCCACCCACAACCCACATAACCTGGCATAATACCATTCACAGCTCTCGTTATGTACGCACATTACCACTTAAGCGATGTTCTCGGCCTTGGGACTGGTGGAAATCGAGGGAAGTCCGGGGAAAATCCAGGAATCGGAGGAGTAACTCTGTGGGTTTTGATGGCCAGATGCCTTCAGTCAATGCCGTAAATCATAAATCATCTCTCTGCTTTCCTTGGCGGGGGAGCTCGGCGGCACTTGGACACGTGCGCCAGTACATTACCTTTTTTGGGGGGAGTGTTTATACCTCCCGGCCAAGAAAATTTCCACATTTTCTTTGCCTCCACCCACACGGAGAGAGACCTAAGCCAATTGTCAGTGGGGCAGGTTCGGGGCGAAGTTTTCTTTTGCAGCTTTATGAGGGTTTATTGAAGGTTCCCCAAAAAGGGAGCCAGAGAATGGGGCTTAAGTGACTGGCCTGGCAAGTGGCTTTTCTTTACCCCCGGGGCTTCCACCCACTCCCGCCATTGTGGAAAGCATATGCGGGTTGTTTGTTGTCTCCTCTACGTTTTGCACGCATTTTCACGCGCCTTTCCTCGCCTCGCTGGGCAGACTTTTTAGCTCCGGCATTACTTTTTAATAATGTGCACTCAAAAGACCCCAACCCTCTCCGCACAGAATCCACATTTATTTGGCTTTGAGTGATTTTCTTTGTTTTCGGTGAAGACAAGATTTTTGTACTCAGTTTTACGACCATAAAGTCGGCCAGCATAAACTTATTAAATTTCCATTCTTTTATTGCTGTTGGCCACCTTGATGGCGGGGGCATTAAATTCGGTTTCACAACGGCTGTAAAAGAAAAGCATACGCCAAGGAAAATTCATTATGGAAAATGCGGCTCAAGTGACCACAACCCGAAATTTAATTAGTAATGGGGAAAAACCAACAAACCGAGAAAGAGAAGATGAGAGAGAGAGAGAAAGAGAGAGAAGCACATGCTGGAAAACCGATTGCATTAAATTTAACTTCATTCTCCTTATTCCCTTCAGCAGCAAAAATGAAAAAAGTGAAGTGAATCCATGTGAAAACCAAAAATCAAACATTATCTAAAAAGGGTGAAAACCAAAACAAAACAAACACAACCAAAAAATACTTCAAAACCAAAAATACGAAACCAAAATCAAAACAAACGTCACTCAATCAAACCCATCAATCATGCTGAAGATACACATGCTGGAGCAGGTCGTCAACACGGAGAATGTCTGCGAGAATGCCCAGGAGCTGTCGCCGAAGCGCAAAGTGCCCGTTGCCGCCCATGGTCACGGCGGAGGCAGCTCCTCCTCCAACGGGGGCACGCCCATCGTCTCGGCCACCTCCTCGCCCCACCACCAGCCCACGCCCCCGCAGCGCCACATTCACACCGCCGCCGGTGGCAAGAGCGTCAGCCAGGGATCATCGCCAGCTGGGTAGGTGAAACTAATTAATAGTTAAAATAGACGAGTAAATATTGATAATTAAATAATGGTTTAAGGAAGCACCTATTTTGGTTCATTAAAACAATAATATGCAGTCATAGCTTATCCAGAAAAATTGTAAAATAATAACGATATATGAATTAGAAAATATTTTTTTTAAGTAAGAGATGATTTTACCAGTCGAAGGCTAAAATCAATTAAAAATAATTGAGTTAGAATATTAGTAATGGCAGATTTATTGTCATTAATTAGTAAGTATTTTGGGAAGGGATCTTACTGAATTATTAAATAATTTCAAATGAATGCAACTAATAAGTGAGCTAGATAATATATGCTTATTTTTCCTTAAGCCTCTGGAATTAGTTGTCACAAAACTAAATAATAGTTCTTGCTAAAGTGGGAGAATTATACATAAATAAATACGGTGTAGAAGTTAAGTAATAGGCAGTTCAATGGCAAGTTTATTAAATCCTTGGAGATTTATTTATATCACAGTGCGCCGCAAATAATAAGAGTTATGTTGGTTGCATTATAACTGCAGGAACAGAAAAAAGAAAAGCTTCATTTGAATAGGTATATCTATTTATTTTACTTATATTTACATAAAACTCTACTTCATATTAAAGATTAAATGGTTAGGTTTTTATCTACTCCATATTCCAAGAATCATACATTCCAAAACACCTCCTCTTAGTTTTCCCCACCAAATTGAAGCTCTTCAAATTAGCTTTTTCATTTTCCGGTCTCACTTCTATTGTATTTTGGCTAATTGAGGTTGGTGGATGGATCAGACCCTGTATGTCTCTGTATCATTTGTGCAATATGACGAATGATAAATGCGTTTTTGATGAGCCCCCTGCTGACCCCCCTTGGCTGCTTTCCCCTCGAAGCGAGAGCACTCTCTTTTTTTATTTTATGCAATTTTCACGTTGTCACATTCCTTTGGTCGCTGCGGTTGACTGACGTTGTCATAATGGGTGCATCGTCCGGCGGTTTTCCCTTTTCCAGTTTTCCCTCCTACCGCCAACCCCCCTATTTTGGCCAGCTACTGTAGTTGGCCAGTTAACAAATTTCACCGCAAATTCAGTTATTTTCTTTGTGTTTGCCTTGATGAGTTGCAGGTTTGCATTGAGGTGTGGCTAAATGGAAAATGGTTAATGCCAAGGCAAAGCGTGAATTGGGTGGCAAATGGGGTGGGGAAAATGGGGAGCTGTTGCCAAGAAAATGTAGTGTGTAATTGGGTTTCTACAGAAAGAAAAAGAACGAAAAATAAAGGAGGATTTGTCATGGTGAAGTAGAGAATGTTTTATCTTGGTTTTAACTTGGCAACAGTTATCAATAACTTGTGACATGATCTTAACATGGTAAGAAATATTGACAACTAAAAGTAAGATCTTCAAGTTGAACTTGACACGTTCTTTGTCAGTGTCATAAAACATTTTCCTTTTTATCTGCAACTTAAAATTTAACAGAGAGCATTTTCCCATTACCAACACTTGGCAGCTTGATAAGTTTGAACAAATAATAGCTGCTTGAGAGCTTTGATTGACAATATGGCATAGAATTCATTGAATTGTTGTGTAAGTTCTAGTTATTCTTTTTCGAGTTCTATTTTTCTTCTCCATTTTTATTTCTTTCAATTTTGTCACCCACTGCACTTCATTTCACGCTATCGTTGCAGTTGTTTCCCTGGCTCCATTGTTGGTCAGCTTCTGCCTGCCACCCAGTTTTCCACCGATTTTCCCCCATTTCTCTCTGCCCTTATCTGGCATTTTCTTGGCCATTCTTTTGTGGCTGGTTATTTTCGCATTAGAGCCTGGTAATTGATACCTTGCGGACGGTTATGGCTTTATGGCTGTGAGAGCGACACATCAAGGCAACAGAGAGGAGGAGGAGGAGGAAAGGGGCCTATGGGGCAAATCTTGAAATATCTTGGCAAACAATGGACTTGAGGTCTTGCTTTGGGGCGTGGCCGTGGGCACAGTTTTGTAAATAATTATTATCCGCAAGCTGCATTGTCACATTGTCGGTAGATGGAGTGAAAGATGAAGAAAATAACACAAAAAAAAATTAACAAAACTGAAAGCACAGAAACAATTTTAATTTTCATTTCTCTTGTCTCCTGAACTTGACAATCAAAAGGGATTTTCATTTCTTTTGTTTTTCCCTGCACTCCGCCCACAAAGAGGAAAACAAAAACTGTTGGCTTCTTTTTTACTTTGGGATTTTCTTCTGTTAAAAACATAATATTCAAAACATAAACACTTCCGTTGGCGCCCTTCATTACCCCAACAATCCTTCTTGTTTTTCCCCTACGGCGGACTTTTCTTTTTGTTTTACACACAAAGAAAAGAGTATACGTACAGAGAGGGGAAAATAGTGTTAAATTTAAAGATATTTATAAACACTTTAAGATAGAAATATTTATGGCTAACAAATAAAGAAGGTAACAGATATTAAAGCTTATAAAGTAGTAGCTGCCTTCCTTTATAAAAAAGTTTCTTAATTTACAACTAATTTTCTTTAAAATTCAGCTGTGTACATTTTCCATAATTTCCCACCGTGCAGTCCCTTTGACTTTTGGCTATTTTTGACTTAATTACTTGAGGGCTTATGGGCTTGCCATCGTTTCTTCGCCGTCCCTTGTTGCATTATTTATGCCCAACATTAGTCGGTATTTTTCTCAGCCTCCCAACCCATCCCATGCCCCTGCCCTTCCCTTGGATGGCTTTCCTACAATTTTTGATTTATCTCAACGATGTCTGAAGACGCGTGTGTCTTGTGGCGCTGCTCCCATTATGCCACCATAGAGCTCCCATTTTCATTTCCATATCCATGCTCATCGGCAACTCCGTGTCCGTGTTCATCTCCATTTCGTTGGGGAGCCACAACAGCTAGTTGACCCCGAAACGCTTATTCTTCTGCCGCGAAAAGGGGGCCAACGCAGTTAGCCCAGTTAAAAATCAACTTGGCCGACTGTCTGTCAGTCAAATTGGAGTTCTGGCTCCGTTTTTCTGTTTCGAGTTCGAGTTCCGATTCAGATTCGGGTTCTGTTCTATTCGGTTTCGGGTTCGCGCTCTCGTCTCCCATTTCAAAAGGCATTTTCTGGCTAATTTATATGCAAAGATTGCGCCAAATAACTGGACAAAAGCGGCAACAAACATAGCAACAACAACAACAATTATAAGTTGCCAGCTGACCGGGCCAAACCATTTATCACTTTCCAATTTTTCAACTCAGTTTTGTTGCTGTTTTTATATATCTATGCTATGGGTATTTTTTGTTTCGTTTCGCTGGGTTGTGTTGTTTGTCTTTAATTTGGAAAGATAATTTGGCATGTCAGCAGCTTTAATATCGTGGCACGAGATCTTATCTGTCTCTATCTAGCTTTATTTCGATGTGTTTTGGGTGGTTCTTGGCCAAGAAAATGGACTTTAATGTGGTAACTGGGAATTGTTAAAAAAGGGAGTAGTTTTCACTCTTAAAAATTCCTTAAAGTTATAAAATATGTTCCATATAAAACCTTTTAAAAGTAAAAAACCGTATAAAACATATATAAATCTGGGTCGCAGAGTTAAAGGACTTGCAGTGACATCCATCACCTTAAGACAGGGTTGAGTTGCAGCACAAAAAAGGACAGCAAAACCGAAGGACTTGCACGTGACTTTTTCGCGACTTCATTTTACTTTATTTCACTTGAGGCCTACCCCGATATTTCTTCGGTTTTAACTTCGTTATGCCAGAACATTCCTCTTCCTCCACGTACGTGATTTTTCGCCCAAAAGAGGACAATTGGCTGTAAAAAAAAAAATTAAATCCAGGGATCTTGATAAAGCCCGAAAAAGCCCCGAGGAAATGTCTAACGGGCCGCTAAGACATTAAAAAAAGAAACTTGTCATTGGGCCAAGTGCCTTCCGACAATGCCAAGTTCACTATTGCCGATTTCATTGTGATTTCTTCAGTTACGAAGTTCGAACAGGAAACTAGTTTCGGGCGGCTGAGATCAATGGGGGATTGTTGGATTGTTCGGGCCCATAATCGCTCTAAATTTTTTAATTTATTACCGCGCTCTGACAGCTGACACATGAGTGGGAGGAGAGTTCAAAAGATGCTGACAACAATTAAATTAATGTCAAGGCAGCGAACGCCCCAAGGAAAATCAATAAAAAAAACGAGAACACGAAACAAAAGTGAGGCGAAAGGAAAGAACAACCTGAGGGAAAGGTGCACTTGGAGATATTTTTCTTATGACTTTTAAAAATGAAAACCTGAAATTTGTGTAAATATATGCTTATCAATATTTTATAATTTATTAAGGGTTTAAGCCATATAGTTTGCTTTATTACAATTTTTTTTAGGATTTAATAGCAATACTTTCTTTAAACTTATTACAAAAAATATATTTTATATCTAAAAGTGATATTTCATGTCTAAAAAATTATCAAAATCAACTTTATTCCTTTCCAAATAATATAAAATATTTAGTTAATATAAAACACTCTTCCCAGGATAAGTCTGAATTTTAATGTGTCATCTTTAAGCATCCAAACACTCTATATATTTTGTTTTGTGTAGGAAAAAATAAAAAATAGGGACTTGAGCATAGGCCTCTGGTGATTTTCCGTGCCAGTGAACCTGACTGACTGACTTCGTCTGGGGTGTTTGCTTTGATGCCTCGACTAATTGGGCAAAACTTCTGGGCAACGTTCCATTTCGGCTCGGCCCAGAAAGGTGAGATGTGGCCCCCCTTTCACACCCACTATTATCCACTCCCCGCCGCTGTCTTCACAGTTTGACGCTAATTTATGCCCACAAACCTCAGACAAACTGATGTAACTTTTGTTTTCTATTTACCATTTTTGCTCTTCAACAAAAGTCACCTTTGTTGGTTATGCAAAAAAAAAAAAAGGAGGAACAGATAGAAAAGAGTACATAAAATCAAACAGAAACCGCTTCTGTCTTTGTCTGAGAGTTTTGGACATGAAGCTGTCTTACTTATGACTTATGCATGAGGGTTTTATGGTGAAGTTCGTTGGGTTTTTGGACCAGCCCATCATCCAGCCCAAGATTTATGTAAAGATCTATGCCATTTAGCTACCGAATAGCAGCTTTTTGGGGAAATTAGCCAAATGGAAAATGTGTTTTTGGAATGAATTAGTTGGGGATGGAATGGGAAGCCATATTAAGAGGTGCGAAATTGTCTTGTTTTTATGTTAATAAGAAAATAGGGTCAAGATTCTATTATGGATTCTGAAGAGAAAGCGAATTGTGTAATAAAATCCTACATAAAAATCGAACTTGTATAATTTATATTCCTCATAACTTTATTCTGATATTCCGGAAACTAAAAAACAAAAGTTTTTAACAAACAATAACATTTCAAAATCCATTTCCGACTCTCACTCTGGCTTATGACAAATTCAGGTCACCCATCATTAAACAAAGTGGATCAGTCGTTAGGAATGCCTCAGAAATCTGGAAAATCTGCAAGCTAACTCGTTTTTAAACACAAAATATTCATGGCCATTAAAAACGTAATCATGCGAATAAATCAAATAGTGTCTCGTAAAAAAGCAAACATAAAAAATGTGTGAGAAATCTGAGTTAAATCTGCTGCTCATCCAATTTCTCCTAATGAAGTGGGATGAGCCCGGGGGGGAAAAAGCCCAGCTGGCAAAGGCAATTCACTGCACTTGCTGAATTTTGTATCTTGCATCTTGTGGATGTGCAACGCTGCTGATGCTGCCGCTGCTGCATCTGACGGATGCAATCGACGTCATCCGGCTGGCTCCTTCACTGCTAACCCAATTACGAGACAGCATAAACAAATTTTCCCCACTTTGCGTATCTTCTTCCCGATTTCATGAAGCTCGCAGACAAATTGCCATGAAAAAAAAAAAACACTTTGGGCAGCAAGTGCCTGGCAATTCACTGGAAGAAGTGTGAACCGAAGAGCTTGGAAAAACGTAGAAGAAGCTGGGAATCTCTATGAATTATTAATTGGAAATTTTAAACGCAGACAAAGTCTCGGGGGCGAGACAATGACAAAGTTATAAAAGTTAAAATCACTTGCACAAACTTTTACATTTTGCGGTGCCTTGTTGTTGATGGATGCAAATATCAAATTGATGTGACAGACAATTTTCATAAATGGGTGAATCAGCGAAGGGAAATAATAAACGACAGCGAAAACTTTGACAGGCTTCCCAAAAAACTCAAGTGGGAGTTGTCATTGAACCGCTTCATGTTGTTCTTTCTTATTTTTACACCACAGAATAATGGAAAAGTTCTAAGGGGAGTGAAAAGTTTTGTCGTCGAATAAGATATATATAAGATGTTCAGAGTAGAGGGTATGGGAGTATGTTTTGTATAATATAATAAATATAATATAAAATTATTTATAAAAGAAACCGGCAACCATCTCATCCAAGTAATTACAGAAGCATTTTGATATTAATTCTAAAAATATAAAAAAAAATATATAGAGTATCTCTTAGTCCCCTTTCCAAACTTTACTTGGAGCCCAGCTGAGAGCAGAACTTAAAAATATGTTAACCATTTCGGTGGCTTAAATTGATACTCGTAACTGAAAAATTGTATTCCCCGGACAAGTTAATTACATTTGGCAACAAAAAGTGGCAAACTTTTCTGTGTACCTCCTCCCAGTTTATACATATTTCTGCACATGTATTTGTAGATACTTGTTGAGATAGACAATGCACACATATCTCAGTCAGTGGGTCAACAAAGCAGCCGCCGCCGACGCCACTTGGAGCGTTTTTGGCATGCGGCCTGGCCGCGTGTGGTTGTTTTTGCTGCTGCTGCCTGGCAGCGGACCAAAAATAGTTGGCTCTCGGCAGTTGGCAGTTGATTGAGCCACCTCCAAGATAGATGGATCCAGCGGGCTAAGCTCCGGCTACCGTGGAAACACCAGCGGACAGGCATTAAGGAACGAGCAACCGGTTTCTATGCCGCTCCATGTGTGTGGCTACACGGAAAATAAAGCTATGCTGCATTTTGAATTAAGTTGATGACTTAGTTTTTTATTTTTTTTTTATTTTTTAGGTATCAAAATTAATAGTTTAGATCTATTTTTATATATATATATATATGGTTTATAAATATTTTATATAATGAACTAATAATTTTAAACTATTTTTAAAGCATTTAATTACCAAGCTATAAAAAGTTATTGATTTCTTTTTATACCTAATAAAATGTATTCCTTTTTGCCTCAAAAAATATATAATAAGCTAACACATTTTTCCCAAGTGCACCCAATGAGCGACAGTTAAATTGATTAACTAGCATTAGTTCAAGAATTAAATAGAGGAGGAAAAGAGGGGCGTGAAAATCGAACAAAAGAAAGTCTGTGGCGGCCAAGTTCATTGTCCAGGTGGCTAACAGACGGTTGCCGAGGTTGGGTGGCATTTGAACAAGACGAAGGTCATCATCACATCACATCAAACCGCATCGCATCGCATCAATGTAAAATTATGCAAGTTATTGGATGCGATCAGTGTGAGCTTGGCAAAGAAAGAAGAAGCCTTTCTATTCACCTTTTTAAGAGTTGGTCAATAGATAATGCTCATACGTAACACAGCGATTCGATCATAATTTGTCAAAGATATCAGTGGGAAATAAAATTATTGTTAATGATTTGATTGGGGTTTTATTGATTATTTTTTGGAGGTGTAATATATATGACTTTGGAGAAGGGAATGTGCTTGAAAGTGAGTCAAGTAATTATGAAATAAAAAATAATAAGTAATACAACATTAATAATAACTAAGGTATAGCATAAATGATAAATAAAACATTTTAGATTTCTTCAAGATGAATAAAATATTTATTTAAATTATAAAAAATCGAAGATCATCTTCAGAAATGAGTTGCCATTTCATTTCAAGTTTTGTAGAAGTTGTGTTTGATATTTATTTTAATTATTATATTTACTCATCCTCGTGTTCCTTTCAGCACAATTTAATGGCAAGAATACCTCCATATCGATTCCGTTTAAATCGTTTTGTAACCTGACCAATTACCAATTCGTGCACAACCACAATTTACACCTTTTTTATAGCCCGAAGAAGCCTCCCCCTCCAAAAGGCGAAGGCGAAGGTGTTTTTTTGTTGATTTCTTGGCGTGCCACATGCAATCGCCGATAAAATAGGAAACTTTCATTTTCGACACACCGAGCCAAGTAAAAAGCGAGAAATCAGCTCAAGCTCAAGATTCTTTTTGTGGGCACAATTAAAAGCTCCTGTTTTTAAACTCTAGAGCCTTTTAATTGGAGAGACTAATTAACGCGCAATTAAAATCGAAAAGTAATTCTGAATTCGATTTGGCTGCCGCCGATGTTTGTAATTAAACGAAATATAAATGGGCTTTCAAATTCACTTTCGATTATGGCAGTCAGGCAGTCAGTCAGTCAGTACCCCCTCGTGCCCCCTCGATCCACGGGGTCAGGTTTGTTGGCTAATTACGTGTCTGTTGCTGTCTCCTTCAATTTTCGTCTGGGGCAATTTTTGTGCTGCATTCATTTGTCGACCATAAAAGTCGCCGTCAAACACCAAAAAGTCTCGCGCGTTTCAAAGCTGTTTTACCATAATTTCAATTTTTATTTTCTGCTCAACGCGACCATTTTGCACTACCTTCTCCCTCTAATTCCGAACTGCTCGCTTTTGGCTTTGCTCTAGAGACATTCCACTTTAGCTGGCCATTGCAGTTGAAATTCTTTAAAATGAATTTTAGTTCAGTTCAAACTGTGTGGAAATATCATATATTCGGGTTTAATACATCGAAATTCCTTTACTGAGAATTTTTAAAAATTGTATGGTTACATTTTTATGAAATTAAATGCTTGACAAAAATATTTTTATTAGAAAAATTTAATTAAAAATATTTTTATATTTATTTTTAGCCAAAGAAAGCAAAAAATTTATTACAAGTCCTTCGTAATGAAAGCAAGAATTTAAAAGCAAATTTGAGTAGTAATAATTATATATAGTAAACCCCGAAGAATCTATATCTTTACTGAGTAATTACTGTACTTCTTCCCAGACTCAGTTGCAGTCTTTATTACCCGATGTGGTCAGATGGGCGGAGAGGCGGAGTGGGCGTGCCCGGCGATTGTTGAAAGCAACAAGTAAATCGTATGCGCATTACCGATGACGTCAATCTAAATAAATATAAATAAATACATGAAGATATTGAAAATTCAAATTGAACGAGTGCCGAGGGAGCTTTTCTAGATTACCAACCGAGGCAAACGAGGAAGTGTGAAGGATTTAGGAGAGAAAAAAACTGGGAAAAGACTGAACAGCCTCATTTGGCAGATCGGAGCATCATTTCGTATGCTATTATTGTACCGCCTGCGGTTGCATTTCAAATTCAAACGAGTCGCAGGAGGCGCCGAAAGCTCATCAGCAATTCAATTGCCTCGAATCGAGGGGCGGCACCACGCCCCTCCCTCGCACATATTTCGTATGCGGCGGCATCAGTGCGATTATCGACCTGAGAGTCCCCCCATCCTCACTTTTATTTACCTCGGGGACTTTAGTCTCATCTTCGGTTCCGTTCCATTCAGTTTTTAAAGCATTCGATCTTTTTCGGAGCAGATGCCGTGAAGTTATCTGCCATCAGGCCATCGAAGACTCTCCCGGGGTCTTCGCCTAATTGGGGCCCTGTCGTACCCCCATCAGTATTCCAGCACCATTGTGATGATGTGAGAAATGTGTTTAAAGTTGTGCAATGACAACAATGTGGTTGAAGCGGAGACACTGGAGCAACTCCCAGCTTTTTCTTGGGCTATCTACTCTCCTATTCACCAGGAGTGGTGGGTGGGGAAAAAGTCTAGAGCATTTTGGGGACAATGGAATATGTTTATGGATCAGGGGTTTTACGAAATAAAAATCTTTTTCTCTTAAGAAAAGAGCTTCCTTGGAGTCAGCGATGTATCGCTTTCGTTTCGTTTTTTTCTCAAGAATCTTATAAGTTAATATTTAATGTTCTTCCACATTTAAAATGCCCAAAAATTCAATTCGATTATCTATAAACCTTTACTTGAATGTTTTTCGTAATTAAAACTAACTTACCTTGTGTTTCGTTCATTAAAACTATTTATGGACTTAGTCACCACTATATTATTTATCAGTTTCAGCTTGTGCCTCGTTAAACAACCAAGTGAAGCTTAACAAATATTCAATACTACACCTAATTACTTTAAAACCCCTTACTAAAATTCCACTACTGAAGGTCACTTAGCCAAGTAAGAAGCCCATAAAAAGGTTTCATTAGTAAACATAAAAATTATGCATAAATTATTACTCTTGCTCCAATGTGCCACAGAGTGCCAAGTATCCTTTTTATTTTCTTTGGCAAACTGTGGCTGTGCACCCCTTCCCTCCACATTGGGCCACAAAATTTGTTGAGCTTTCTGCCGGTACCGAAGTTATTACATAGATTTTGTAGCATTTTGTGCCCAAAATGTATGGCATCCACAGAGATACATGATATAGACCTTTCCCGACGACATATTTATGACTTTCAACTTGTCTCGCTCTCACCCTTTGCATTTTTCCCTCTCCTCAATTTTCCAGAACGCTTTCCGAGCAGAGTTTTTGGTGGTAAGAAAGAAAAGAAGGGAGGTTGGGGGTTACAACTCCAAAAGTGCAACTATGAAATATTTTTTGGCAGGCCGCATAAAAAAGAAGGAAAACGGAGATTATTACATGATGGCAAAAATATAATTTCCACACTAGGAAAATGCTTTGGAGTTGTCTGCTGGCGGTGGTTGTGAAAATGCCTCAAGAATTATGAAAAATGTGTTGCAAAAAATATATATAGAGAGAGCAAAGTTTTTCGGAGGGGCGGCGCAGGGGTGGCCCCATGAAAATGGCGTGCGGCACGAAAATGTGAAAAACAAAAACGACTAAAATGGAAAGCAAAAATGCGAAAAAAAGGCGAACAAAAAATTGAAAAAATGAAGCTGCTGCTGCCCCGGGTTAAATTTGGCAGGCGAGACAACACTGCAAATTGTCTGACCAATGTGAGAAAGGGGGGATTTTCGAGAGTGCAATAAACGGAGAAGTGTCTGAATGCTTTTGCCAGCCACTGTTTTCTGTGCTCCATTCCGCATTGTTTGCCGGACGCTGCTGCCGTCCCCCTTTGTTTTTTATTTTATATTTTCCCTGCACACATTCCCCTTGGACATTTTTACATTTTAGGCTTTATATATTTTATTTTAAAGATACACAAAAATATCTTTAATATTAATACATTTTAATCGAATTTTTAAGCTGTACAACTTTAATTAATTTCGCACATTTTATACACAATTCCTCTGACCTTTTAGTGTTAATTTAATTTTTTGTTTTCGTGGTTTTAAATGGAATATCTTTAATTGCTTCCACTCGCTGTCGGCTGTTGGGAATTTAAATTAAAACAAAATATTGTGCATTTTTTCAGATATTTTTTGCGGCAGCCTATTAGAGGCTATTAAGCGACAGGCCAGAACAGAACACACACAGCAGGCCCCAATTTGGGTTGAAAGAATTATTTATGTGCATTTTTATGCGAATTTCGGTTTCGAATTTGTCAACTGCACACGCATCAAATGCGTGCGTGCAACAGAGAACCGAAACAATTGCAAATTGCATATTTCAATTGCATTTGCAATGCAATTTGTGTGCCACAAACAAAAATAAAAATACAATAAAACTAGAAAAAGTGGCCACAGAGAAACTCAATCGGATAAAGAACGCATGAATGAAAACAATGCCGAAGCAATTAAAAAGCATTTTTCCAAACAAACTCCCCATGGGGCTTTTAAGGTCACTCTGTGTTGGCCAGCAAGGAGTGCTCAGCGGTTGGGTATATAGTGCAGTTCCTCAGGGAAACTGGTCTGGATTCATGCAAGTTCCCAGGAGTCTGTTTTGGTCTGATAGCCATGAATTAGTTTGCTAAAATGGTCCTCGGTTTAGTGTAAGTTATTTTAAACCTCGAATATGCTCGGAACTTTATTTATAAATATATATTTCTGTAGAGATCAAAAAACTTATATTTTGTATGACTTTAATACACATAAGATTATAATAAATAGAATAGGTTATATTAAAATTTTTTAACTCAACCGACAGTATTTATTTGTGATAAAAATAAATATTTAGGCAGGCGAAAGCCCTACAAGTCCCAAAACTTGTTAATTTCAAAAATTGCTTTCTTGAAATATGTATTTTCATTTATTTCCTGTTCTAATTCTTCTTCATGGATTCAAAAATATTTCTATAAGTGATTATTGGATAACATTTTACATTGTAACCTCTTTTTATTAAATTATAATTATAACTGATTTTATAATTTTTGTAATTTACCATAAAATATTTATGCTTGCTAAATAAAATGACTAATCTCAGCATAAAAAATCTAATAAATTGGCAACAGCTTAAAGCAGTTTGTTTAAATATTTACATTCATATATTTTTCGTATAATTTCTTCAAAATTAATAGTTAAATTTAATCCAAAATTCCAATAATTTACATAATTTCCCATTTAATTTCCACAAATTATTTTGCAGCTATTTTCAAACATTTTTCCATCTATTTAACTGCAATTCTGCATGTCCTGAAATCTGGGTGACTTATGGCTAATTTGCATTTACATTTGCCCCCGTTTGACAACTTGGCTGTCAGCTCCCAGCGGATTTCAGCCACCTCCGAAAAACCCCCCAGCTCTAGTAACAGCTCCGCTCTCTGCACCTCACCCTCAATGAGCTCTTAATGTGACAGACGGCCAATTTTTGTCGGCTTATTTATTTCCAAAGTGGGTCCGAATGGGCCAGCGGCGATTTTCGCACTGATTAATGGGCACGTGTTTCACATGGAGTCGCGACCGGCGACTGTGTTGCACAGTGTACAGTGAGCCGATGCAGATTGAAGCAACATACATAGCTTCAGCTGTAGCTGTAGCTTTAGCTAGTTAATAACCAACCATAAATATCGCTGGCAGTGCAAGTGTTTGCCAATTAGCGAGCAAATTGCATTGGGGTGGCCAGGTCTGACGAAAAATCTCGCTGTCTAAGCCCCAATCTGCGATACATAAATTAGAGGGTGCATGCGAATGAAACGAGGCCTAATGAAATGTTTAGGGGCTCCATTTGTGGTCATTTTCAATTGCGTTTTTATCGGGTGCTAAGTGGGGGTCTCGTTGGGAAGTCATAAAGAAAATAGGGTCTTCAGGGGTACGTTGTAACTTTTATCCAGCACTTGAAGTTTAAAATTACAGATAAGGAAAGTTAACAAAAGTGCTGATGTATTTATTGTTTTACTAAGCAGTATCTAGCATTTTATTGAGATATTTGAAAGACAGTTTAGTAATAAAATTCTAATTTTTCATAAAGAGAGCACCTTAAAATTCCCAAGGAAAATTTTGGTAATTAATGTGGATTTTAGTAGCCATCTATACCTTGATATAAGCATATTTAAATAATGTATAAATTGATGTATTTAAATCATTAAGATTCATACATTTCAGTTAAACAAAATTCTATTAAAAACAAAGCTTTCTGAAATTAAGAATTATAAATAATTCTGTTTCGCCAATACATCCTCAATCTCTTTTCAACGAAATAGAAAAGGAATTTCCAAAAATTCCACGAAACGCCTATAAAATCTAGTATTTACGAAAACAATTGCAAATTGTGAAATAGTTTACAAACAATTCTAAAGTGTGCCCTAAAAGTTTTCATATATTCATTCAACCGTGTAAATTCTTTACGCCAAAACGAGCCAAAAATTTACTTGGCCCCCACATCGGGAATAAACTCAGTGACCCCCACACACTCACAGTGTTTATTAGCCCCAAAAAACACACACAACATTTAGACGATATTTATCTGTTAATTATATAAGCAATCTGGCACATTCATAAACAAACTCATGGATAAATAAACAAGCAAAAATATTTGGACAAAATGAAAAATGTCATTTATGGTTGGGTAAATAAAATACAAAATTATTTTCGGGGCAGGCAGAAACTGATGGTTATATTTGCTGTTCTTGTCGGTCGTCGGTCGTGCGGTTGGTCAGAAAGTTGAATAAATAAATTTAATTATATGCAAACTACAAACACGGCAATCGGTCGGTACCGTCATAAAACTAATGAAAACAAAAACGATTTGCTGGCCGCAACTTTTTAATAATTCAGGCGATAAATCTTTAAGCCCAGAACTTTGAGCATCGATCAGTTGGGCGGAGGAGGTGGCGGTTGTAGTTCTTCTTCTCCGAGTCAGCCAGAAATTGAATTATGCCCAGACACACGCCTTGGAGAACTTGACTCGAGGTCCGAGGGGAAATTACGTGGACAAAGTGGACTAGACCACAAAAGTGTGGGGACGGACGGGACGGGAGAGCAATAAAAGTGACAGGAGAAACCTGCATAATATCGAAGGAGAAATAAGAAAGATACAGCCTGGAGGTGGGGGGCTGTGGGAGGTTGGCAAAATAAGCCAGAAGTTGCATACAACTTGGTAACAGTAAAGCCTGCTTTTGATTTAAGGAGCTTCAATATTTATATAACAAATATTTTAAAATGTATTTAAGAAGCAGAAATATTTATATAACAAGTTAAGAATAATTGAGCTTGAGGGTATCTCTTTAAAAGGTGTAAATAAAATGTACCTAATTGCCTAAGTTAAGCTTTTGCAAACTAAATTGCCACAAGTTGTATACAACTTGGAAAAAGTTAAGCATTCTTTTATTAAGACTTCGAAATATATATTTGAAAATGTATTTAAGAACCAGTAAAATTTATATTAAAAAATAAGAATTAATAAGACAGAGTGCGTATTATTACGTTTAATTAAAATGTTTATTAATCCCCATATTAAGCGTTTTACAAATTGAATATGTCAGAACTTGTATACAACTTGGAAAAACTTAAGCCTCTTTATTCAGAAGTTTAAGCCAAATTAAACAAATTTATTTAAGAAGCAGCCATGTTTATATTATAAATAAAGAGTAATTAAGTCAGCATATATCCCCTAAAAAGGTTGTATGCACTATGCTCTGCATTAAACCATAAACCCATTTAAAATTCCATTTCAATTTAGCAATAAAAATAATTGCATTAGTTCCGCATTATTTCTGTACACACTTTCCGTTTTGGGGAAAATTAAAACAATCTGTATTAGCCTCCTCCTGCTCCTTCGCCCATTGTAAACACTCTATTAGGTTTCACAGTCATACAATTTTAATTCGCATTATATAATTGTTTAATGGGAAACGGGAAAGGTCATAAAACCGACGCCGAAAAGAAGATTACATAGCTGCGAAGCAAAAAATATAAAAAATGTAAAATGTAATTTGGCTAATTTCGGTTAATATGAAAAGTACAACCGAAATGCAGCCAGCCGCGCAGGCAGAAAGGGAAAATACCTTAAAAGCGTGTAATTTAATTTAATGCAGTGGTAGACAAAACAACAGCAACAATTACAGAAAACAGAAACAAGCAAGCACCAAAAAGCAACAACTAAATGTGGCGCGTGAATAAATGTGGAAAATGTTGCAACATTTCGACCATTTTGGCTTATATGCGATATATACGTATATGTATATACATATATGCGATGCAATCGGCGCCAAATCGCTCAACCATTCAGCCGGGCAGAGGGGAGGCACTACATTTAACTTATATCACCGACAACAAAACAAAATTTGTTGCTGCTAATAAAGTTGTTGGTAAGAGCAACAAAAGTGGCTCCAAAAAAAAATTTGTTGTTGCCAAAAATCAACTGTAAAGCCAACAACAATAAAACATTGCTCAACGAAAAACACACAACTAACTCCTGGCAAATAAAAGAAAATTAATAGGCGTCTTTGACTGTTTCGTTGTTTGCCTTTTGTTTTCTTGGCCAACAATCGGAAGTGCAAAATTAAAGCGCAGACGATGAGCGGCTAAGAAGTGGCCGAAAGGCAGACGAAAACCGGAAGTTGGAGAGGTGGAGCGGAAGTTGGCGGGGCAATGGGATAAGAGGGGACTGATGAGGAGAGAGAGAGAGAGTGTGGAAGTGTGTCTGAAGTCTGACCCCAAGCCTGAACCCGTAGAAGTTCACTTGGTAATTAGTTGAGTTCGCCGAAATCCGCTTCAAATGAAGCGTTCCAAACTTCAACTAACCCTATCGAATAACCCAAAAAGTAGGGGGAGGACGCAGGACTTTAAGGGATATATTTCCTAATTCTCATCATTAAAGTTGTAGGTTTAATACAACCTTTGAACTAAAGTATTTTCACAACATCTATTAATAGTTCATTAGCTTCTATTTTAAGCAACTCCAACTAATTATTTCCGTCTTATTTTCCATTTTCAGGTAAGCACAATAGTTCAGGCTTCTTGGAATCCTAATTTGACTCCCACTACTTGATTGGATGCAGTTGTGTGTACACTGCCTCAAGCCAGTTTCCAGGGAAAACCAATAATTTCCCATGGAGCCAATAATAACGAGGTTGTAACAACTTGTTTTCCGTCATTTCATACAATTGCCACCCACAAAACTATGTGTATCGAACTTGCAAAGACGTTGGCAGGGGAAACACTCTCGAATCACGGCGAACAGCTTCCGTAATTCAATAAATATTTTATTGTATTCAATATTTTGTCGTTGATATGCAGTGTTCAGTCAGCAGTAACGCTTTGGCTCCGGGTATGTTAGCTATTAGTGGGAGTTTGTCTATTAATTTTGATATCTTGAGTCAATCTTCATATTTCATGTTAATATTTTTAAATTATTAAACATAATAAACTTAATAATCTTAGAGAAATTATTAATAAAAAATGAGAACAAAAATAAAGGCTCCGAAAACAAAGGAGTCATAGATATTAGGTAAACGAATTGAGAATCCAAGGGAAGAGCTCATCTTTAAATAAATTATGCTTCTGCTTTTTATTTATTCATTCATGCCTAACAAATCCTAAAATTCTAACCAAAACAAATAAAAAACAATTCAAATGAATTCAAAAGTGGATGAAAGTGAATTAGAAATAAATATAATATGAACCAAAAATGAATCGAAATTTAAACGAAATGAAAGAAAAGCAAAACGAACATGGGAATCGCAGAGAGAAGCGGACTTTTTAATAAATTATACATTTAAAATTAATGAAATATAAATTATAAATAATTTAAAAACAAATTGAACAGGAAATATATTGGGTATATATTGAGAATCGCAGAGAACAGAACTTTTCGTTTTTGGTTAATCAATCAATTCCACAACTCCTTAAATATTATAGCTCTATTCTTTATTATACAAATTGACATTAGTCATTATAAAGGGTGTTTTTTTTAGAGGTATAGAACTTTAAATTGCAATAAAACAACGATGG
>JAEIHY010013203.1:0-12486 GCA_018904565.1 Drosophila tsacasi | reverse complement strand
TTGTCATCAAAAAGTTGATTTTTGCAATGTATCTCTATCTTTTGCCCCATTGTGAGACGTCGCGAAAATGTCAAAGAAAAACCAGTTGGCATCCACTGACAGTAATGGACAATTAGCTCAGTTCTAAATGCACTTGTCGGCATTCTGAGTGGCAGCTGCAAATCGATTACAAAGTGGCATTACTTACTCTTGAGGCTCTCAACTGTCTGTCCCACATAATCGGCGGATGATCGTCTGCCGAAGAGCAGATCTCCGCCTTAATATCTGAGATTACGAAATTGGTTTGTTCGCTAATTTGCATAAATTGCTCATAGAGTTAATTTAATCAAGCCAAGTTCCGGCATTGCCAACGAAGACTTCCTTGTGTGCAAACGAGTTCTTTTACGGAATTTATATCATACTAACCACATCCTAATATAGAATTCATAAATAATCGAGTCATATTTCCTAAATATGTCGCCGAAGACAGGGAGGGAAGCGGCCGAAGGTGTGTGTGGAAAATGACCTTCGCATTATGCTAAGTAATTAATTCGTTTACGATTTGATAGATCTCTTCAGGCCCAAATTGAGGCTCAAATCGATTCGGCGAGGTGTGTTTGTCTTAAAGGTTAAGGAGGGATTGCAGTAATTAAAGGGGAAACAATGGTTAACACCCGCTATAGATTCCAATGCTCAATAGCAGCGATAAGGTCAATATTTTGTAGTTTCTTTTTTGGTTTTCTATTCACATTTTTGTGGGTGCAAACAAAATGGAAATCAAACCATGTGAAGGAAACCGAAAAAGACGCCAAGCTGCGGCGACAAAACAAATGAATTTCACATAAAACCAATTTATTTGCCTATCGTGGCCATCGAAAAGAGGCAAAAATATGAAATCTCCATGATGCAAATCGCGAGCTGCTGTTTTTTCGCTCGACAGACAACTACTGTCATTTGATTGGCATATCTTCAAGTCTCAAATTTGTGGCCGAATCTCGCTTGTGCTCCAAAAACTCCGCCACTAGTGAATAGTAAGACAAATTATGAAAAAATCCCACAGCGCATAAAAAACAAATTGTTTGATATTAATTTATTATGCCATGATATATCCAGCAGCAGCTGCTGACAACGGAGGTCGTTTCCATCTCACCCACATCGACACCGTGGCCGCGGGGCAAGTTTTTCATACAAAAAAAGGTGTTTTTCTACAGTTTTTGATGGCGGGTGAAATTTGTTGAGGGGAAAACCGCCTGGTAAAATATTACAAAAGTTTTTCATTATTTTCAGCGATTATTGATTTTCAGGCTGCTGACTGGTAGTCGATGATTACTTTTGAAGTCAAAAACTTTGTCTTTAACTCATGGGAAACTAGCATATTGCCAAAGTCCTATTTTTGTGCGTTTTAGTTGAAGCCACGGAAAACTGTTTTCGCTGACGCGACCGCACTAACTGATGGATTGATTGATGGCATGTGGTTTGTTTTTCTTGGAAAAATTCCAGCAAAGAGCTAATAAATATTCAATGAAGTGGAGAAAACACTCAAATTCTAGGAAAGTCATAGAACCAACAAAATTGATCAGAAATTGCTGGAAAACAACTGCCTGAATTGAAGACCTCAAAGCAAAATAGTTGTACTTTGAAAGTACATATTTATTTATAATTAATCAATGAGAAATGTTTCTTTGAGATTGATTTTCTCTAAAACATATTCATCTTCCTTGGTATGTATTTCCTTTTCAATTTCCTTGCATTAATTTCTGAATATTTACTGACCCCAGAAACCTCGTAAACTTCACCCTGATTCCGAAACTGGGTTAACAAATTCATTTGCTGTGCGTAATTAAACTCTTTAATTGAGTGAAGGGGGCAGCCAAGCCCGCTTTTGAGCTGCCACAAAACCCCAAATCAATTGCCAATCAATTAAGCACAAAAAGCAACTAGCAAATGTGGGCCAAAAATATGAATACCACACCGAGGTGTCAGCCATCGCAGTGCGAGGAGTGCGAGTTGCAGATGCAGTAAATCAATTCCAAGTCGCATAGATCATCCACGCCGAGTGGCGGCTGTCGCGGTGACCCAAAAAAAGCGTAACTCCGCCTTGAGAACCATCGCATGCGTTCTTCAGTGAGTAGTATGCACAATGTGCCAATGAATCTTGAACATTTTTGCATAACTCGGAGCTGGCAAAAACCATTTATTAATCGACTTATTCGCACGCACAAGAGTTTGTTTCTCTGGCTGTTTACATGACTTCAAATACAACCTCTTCTCATGATCACCTTAATCATAATCATAATCATCATCTCCGCCGTCAGCAAACCAGTTTAGTCATATCCCCACACTTTTCGCTGGAGCCTCTTGACTGCTTTTGCCCTTTGGCGGTTGGCGGTTGGCCGAAGCGAAACTTTTTTCGTGCAAGTATTTATACTTTTCAAGGTCGGCTCGTATCTTGAATTGAACAAGAAAACATCTTTTTCTCTTTTCTTATTTTTTGAAAAATCGAATTAAAATGCAACGACCTTAATCGATGACATCTTTTTCCCTTGTTTTGTGGGATGCAGTTTCGGGTCTGCCCAGAAATTGTGAAATTTCTCTTCCAACCGAAACTCCGTTGGGGAATTGTGAAATTAGTCAGTGTTTCCAAATGCATATTCCCCCAGACATACTTATATGCACATAAAGCCAGAGTCGAAACGATGATGGTAAAAATGTCAGACAGGCATTCATAATGAGCCAGCCTACCGGGCAACAAGTCCCGCAGAAAGATAAAAGTTATTAGAACTTCTCAACTCGATCGATATGATCTCGCGGAGAACGGGTCTGACCAGCTATGGGCGATGGCCTTTTTGGGCTCTTTCGGATTTTCCAGTTAATCCAGACGCTGTTTTAATTAGCGCCGAATCTAGAATTCGTGTTTGGGAGCAGAACCGTGCTAATGAGTTCATTCTTCATCGATGGACTTTTGGGCTAAGGAATTAGTCAGGTTGCTGATCGCGGACAAAGCTGGG
Organism: Drosophila tsacasi; assembly: GCA_018904565.1. Classification (NCBI taxonomy): domain Eukaryota; kingdom Metazoa; phylum Arthropoda; class Insecta; order Diptera; family Drosophilidae; genus Drosophila; species Drosophila tsacasi. The sequence goes on along the minus strand of JAEIHY010013203.1, from coordinate 9,499 downwards.
AATTTGTCCGGCGAATGTGTAGCTCATTAAACTGGCTGTCACTGAACTTCCACTCGATTTGTTCTGATTTATGAATGCAATTAAAAAATAAACCGTTGGCTCCGCCGCGTGACATCATATTTTTGGACGGACTTTTGCTTAAAAACTTTTACTTTCAACTTTTGGCATTTGGCTTGAAGCTAATTTAATGCCTTTGGCGAAGCGTTTTCGTTTTTATTTAAACCAGCACCAAAGACTTCCTCGAGACTCCATCATCGCCAATAATGTATTGTCTCTCCTAATCGCTGACAGGCGATCAAGAGTCTAATTTGCATTTCTAGATTTTGTCTCAAAGATATATGGATCTCTATAGATTCCGTATTAAAATTGGCTAGCCAAATTAATGCGAGGCGGGGAGCGAAAACCTTTTGGGCCTCAAATATCGAAAGTCAAAGTGGGGAGAAGAAAGAATAGAAAAATTTCTGAGCGATAAAAGTGAATGGCAGACGCAAAAGTTCCATGAACTCTTACGTAATAGGGTTGTTCTGGCCAAGGAAATAGTTAAGGGCCAAGAACGTTGGCACAGATATTTTCTCGACCTTTAAATTGTTGTAACTCCAACCCTGTAATAATGACCCATTTTTTCGTATTCTTTAAATTCTCCTAACTGTAAAAGCTAAACTATTCAACGCTCTTTTTTACGGCCTTATAAATGCCGCAATTTATTTCAATTGCCTAGAGACTGAAGCCAGCTGTTTGTCATGCAAATCTCGACTTTTGCTACTCCATTTTATGACACAAACTTGGCCACTGAACGAGCGATTAAATCTCCTCGGGTTGCAGGCACAGAAAATTCCGCGCGCTCTTTAAAATTCCGCAAAACCAAAGCGGAGAGCCAAATGTATAATATAAAGAATTGTGGGCCAAGATGAGATGCCCTGTCAACGCTTGCCGCAGGGCATAAACAATATTTCTCGCCCCCGATTTCGGGTTTTCCCCTCTCCATTTCTTGTGTACGTGTCTGGACGAGACATCTTGGCCAGAAGCTGAGCAGCGGCTTAGGCCGCCGCCGGCCGTCATCGTGATAAATACCGAACCGAACCCAAAGGCTTAATCCCAACGGGTAAGAAGGGGTCAAAGGCACGGAGTATTTGGCAGGTGACAAAACCTGAGACAAAAACCATTTTTTCTAGCCCGAATCAAGATGATATCTCAGCTCACTAAGAGCGTCATTATGGCACCTTATAAAAACACCTCTTTTTTTGGCGGAATTTATGGCCTCAACTCGATTAACAACTTGGGGTGAGTATTATCTAAGAATCTTTGGGGCCATAATCAAATTAACACTCTTATGCGATAGTCTTTGCTAATGGTGCGAATCCTTGACTCATAATTTGACTTTCGCAGAAACGGATCTAGGCAAAACCAGAAAAAAACGTTACAAATGATACAACGGAATTTGCATTCGAAATCCGCCATAATTCGAAGTCATTTATACAAATGCTTAACTCTCTCTTCGCTTTATTCCGTGAACAACAAAATTGTTAGCTTTTTTCCCTGCTGCTACCACATTTTTGCCCGTTGACTCGTCTTCTATATACTTTGACTAAAACAACACAATTACGAATATCGATTGGATTTCAAATGACAACAATAAAGATTCAGCGAAAAAAAGCAGCCACATAAAAACTGGGCAAAACGCTTTTTTGCGTTGTGCGCGCTAAGCAAACAGAAGAGTATCTGAGATCGTTACGAAATTGCCGGTATTTGTTTATTTGTTTATTTGTTTGCGCAGAAAATGCCGGTCGCTTACTATTATTATTACTATTATTACTATCATTACTAAGTTGCTGGCGAGAAACTTATATTTAGTCAGTGGATTCGAGCAAAAAGTAAACCGAAATAGTTGCAATTTGACCCGGACTTGTTAACGCTCGTTAAAAATCGTTCATCTATTATTGGTTATGAGCTCTACAGATATTCTACGGCTCTTCGAAGCCTTCAAACTTGGTTGCCATGCATTTATTGTTCGTTTTGTAATCAAACAAACGAAGCAGAAGTATTTCTCGCGTATTTATTTGCATTTTATTAACACTGTGCTAAATGCTCTTCGTGTCTCCAAATTATTACAAAATAAGAAGTGAAATAATATTTAAATTTGTGTAAATATAAATGGAATACGAGAAGAAAAAAAGAAGGTGGTATTAAGAAAGCCTAAACTAAGTTACTAAGGTTACGTTTCAATACAACATTAAATATTACTCCGTTTTCAAGCATTTTGATATTAAATTAAAATGTTTTATGTGTAATTTCCATTTCATATTTGCTTAGTATTCAAAAATGTATCCTTTTTATATTTCAACTTACCATGCATAATGCTGCACGCGCCATTTTGCAACGAATTTTACGGGTTTTTAGACACAAGGAACGCCAGTAAATATTTAGGTATTTTAGATTTTACAATGGAATAAACTCAGTTATCCAATTTCCAATCTTGAAAAAGAAGAAAATGTTTGTACGCATTAATTTTTGGGGTTTCAGGCACAGTTTTCACACGAGATAGCGAGGCTTGAAAGAATTTGCGAGAATTGCGTCTTGTTTATCCTTGCAATTAGTACAGTTCGGCCGGTTGGCTACGGATTTCCATTTAGTGGATCACTAGTGGGGGTTTAGTAGTATTTACTTTTAGGAGCCTAAACTAGAGCTCATACCGTGGTGACCGATGTGGACGAACTGAAGATGAACGCATCGCGTCTTTGCCATATAAACAGAGGCAGACGCGAAACAAAAAGGCGAAAAAAATGAACACGAAAAAAACTGAAAAACTGAAATCGAATTTCGAGACTTGAGAGCAGCACACACACCCAGCAACTCACGCACACCTACTCAGGTGACAGAGACTCTGGGGCTTAAAGTGCGTGAGTGTGTGAGTGGGAACAAGTTTGATTTTTTATTTTTTATGCACGCTTTTTCGCTGGATACGTTAATTTATTTGGCCAAGCGCCAACCGGAGAGATGAGCTGGGCTCGAACTCGGGCCGAGCCACAGGTCGTATACTTGATAAATTGAGCACTCTCTGCGGACTCGGACTCGGACTCGGAGTCGCTCTCCAAGATCTCGATCTCGATCTCGATGGCGTTGTCGTTGTCTAGGATCTGCTTGCGTGTCTCAAGAATTTCAATTCACTTTCAGGTTCTTCGGGGGTTCATTAATATTTAAAGATTGATTTTTTTTCCCCATATTATTTATTCTCTTTTATGTTTTATTGTTTTCTGTTTTGTTTGTCCAAAGAGAACATTTTTTAGCCTTTAATTGAAAATTCGAGTTTTTCGTGTTTATTTTGATTTAATTTAATCGTTAATCGCAGAGATATTTTAGCTATACGAATAGAATGTTGCCTTTTTCCCTATGATTTTTTGCTGGCTCCCGCCGTTGATAGTTCTAACTGGCTGCGTTTGCATTTCGGGCTTTATTTCTTGTTGTTGCTAAAAGCATTAAGATGGTTTATTGATTTAATTAAAGCTCTGCTTGCCGCACGAAGTCGTCTCGATTTCCGTATTTACTCATTTTTCTTCCTGTGTATTAGGGAGCCATAATTAAAATACAACTTTCGGCTATTGATCACAAATGAGCCACAATATAAATATTTCTAAATCTTGAAATGAACTCACACGGTAGCCAAGAAATTAATCTGTGAGCTCACGCCGGATAGGAAATCGCTGTCAATCCGTTCGCCATAATTCAGACACCTTTATTTTCATTTAGTTGCGACACGCTTCCGTTTCATAATCCGCTTAGACAAAACTCACAGAAATAACTTAGAATATTGCAAATGGAGTTGTTGCATTTAATTCTCGAAGAGCTGATGACATTTAAGGCGCATTTTTCGGATTAAATTGCAACGGAAAAGGGGAAGCGTTTTCAGCTTTATACAGAAACTTGGTTTGCTCTTGAAGACAGCAATTGACACAGAAAATAATCAGCTTCTTCTTTGCTGTTGGGCATAAAACAGGATGAATTTAATGGCAATGCTTAAGTCAAGGCGAAACCCACGGAATGAAGACAATGTACAAGTATTTTCGACTATAAAAACGAAAATAAATAAGGGGAAAAAACGAACCTAAAATACTCTAAAGAAATGGGGAGAAAATAAAGCAGAGAAAATGCTGTTGTGACAAGAACTTAATTAAGCAGAAAAGAAAGTGTTATTGCCATTTAATCTTTAAAGCTAGAGGGGGTTTAATATGATCTGCGTTTGTGATCCGATTAACATTTGAATCTCTATGAATAAATAAATGTAAATACTTATATTTTATAAATATATTTTATAGATCCTATTATCACATTCGACGTTACCCCTATATAGAGCATTCGAATGAAATCGAATCTTGGCGCAGCATGCAAAAATCGAACCCTGCTGGGGGCTCTTTGTAAAATATATGTCTACGTGGGCTAAGTTAAAACTTAAGAAATATAAATTTAAACAAAAATATATGCCAACGGCTATATTAAGCTGGGATTATCGTGAGCACATTAATTATTAATAGACTTTATAAAACAAAGTAAGCGGAATGAGTCAAATAACTGAATGCATTCTCGAAATTCCTTGTGTCATTACCGGGTATCCGAGTCCGAGTTCCCGCCAATGACCTTGACATCGCTTAGTAATCTGGGTATATCCTCAAAAGCCTTCGGCATTCTCAAATGATTATTAAGATTTTTTGTTTTGCTTTATTTTTCGCAGCTTCAAGCCGTGCCAAAAACAAAGTGAAACATTTAAAACTGGTAGTTTTCGTTTTGCTTTAATTTTACTTCATATGTAAATGCATTTTTGGCAGAGTTTCATTGACAGTAAAATTATTAAACATAAGCCAAAAACAAAAGCGAAATGGTAACACAACGGGCAAAGTGTTATATATACATACATTTATTTTTTGGTCAGTGCGAAAAGGGACAAAGAAATTGTATATATTTAAATTGTATTTAATCCAAATTTGAAATCTGTGAAATTTAAATAAATTTATATATTATATTACCTTTTTTTTGCACATTTTTAGCCCACACAAATCTTTATTTTTATGACCACACCGAGTCACACACAATACACGAGTTTTTTCGTATCTCTTTTTTTTTTGTGGAGACGACCTTTGAGAGAACAAAACCACAAAGACCGAAAACTTTTAGCTATCATCAGTCGCAAAACAAGTTAAATTTTAGTTAATCAAATTCATAAGCTGGCGAAACTATAAAGAAATCAAATATATAAATAGAAATATCGCATTTGAGATACGCTTTTAACAAGCCCAAAAGTCAAGTTCGATTTGAGGGAAAAAAGCGGAAAAGAGGGGGCAAAGTGAGCAACTCTAACCTAAGATCAATATTTCATGCGAACAAGAAGTATCCGAGGCGAGTGAGCAGCTCCACGCCGTGGCCAGCATTTTGGGGCAGAACGCCAAATTTAGAAAGCCTACCAAAAACCGAAAACAATTTGTTGCAGCAGCCTCCGAGACTCTCACAAAATACCAAAAGTCAATGGCTCTGACTCAAGTCGATGAGATGAGATGATGCGTGGCGTTGGGAATGCAAAATGTGATGCCGGGTATCGTTACCATAAATCGCTCAGCCGAATGCCGGCGTTCGCCACTCCGCGGATGAGTCATGGGTGTGCAGGGCAAGTCCCTTGATCCCTTGATCCCTGGGTCCCTTGATGCCTGCTGTGAGTCCATGTTGCATGTTGCATTCGACGACCTTCAGTTATATACATACTTATACACATACATGCGAGTGAATTCCCTGCAGCTGTTTCCGTCTTTAGCCGCACGCATCGATGCTTATGTAACCTAAGTTGAATGACTTTGCCCCGGGTGCCCTTGTGCAATCTGAATCTTGGTGCACAGGGAAAAATGTGTATTACATAAATTTATATAAATACCCTTATTTAATAGCAGACTTTCGTTCCCTAAAAATTCTAGAGAAATAAAAAAGGTATATTTTGAAACAAAATTCATAAACATATTCCCTTACAATTTCTACTGTGTACCAAAAATTAATCAACTGCAGAGTCCTTTTCCTCCTTCTCTGCCTTCTCCTCATACTCCGAGCTTCTCTCTTTAATTTTCGTCTGAAATTAAATTTTTTTTAATAAAAAAAAAAGAGAGACCGTCCCATGTAATCCTTTAATGTCAGGCTTCTGCCCCGTTGAAAGGAGAAGTTTTTAAAGTGAAAGGAAACGAACTCATGGATGCGTCAGAGCACAGATGCATACGCGTAGATACAATTTACATCCGTTCCTGGCCAGTTCTCACAAAGTTTAATGACAGCCGTGAATTTAAGAAGCTGGCAGAGAAACTTGGTAATGAACTTGTAAGTAACTCATGACATTCTTAGGGAACTTCTCAAGAGCTGACAATTTGTTGAGGAATTGCTTGCCTGCAATTATTTCAGCTTGAGCTTCTGGCCAACTTCACCGCTCCAAACGAACCACTTTTGAATGATGTCATATTGGAGGGAGTTTCATTAAAAATGCATTAGTCAAGTTATTAGTCAAGTTATTAGTCAAGTTATTAATCAAAAGAAGAACAGGCCTATGAGGTGATTTTTTGGCAAAAACAGGGCCGGATTGGAGGGGAAATAAAATAATGCTAAAATGCCTAATAAAGATAATATAATCAAACAAAATGTGGTCACAAAAGTATTTTAGAGGTTTTCTGTGACGGATGTTTATTTACATACATTCTTTTTTTATATTTAATATACATTAAAATGACCTAATTATGATCTCTGAACTTATGGAAGACTTAAACATTTAAAAAGATACCTAAGGTCCCACAAAGATATAAATATGTACCACGAAAATGTGCAAGAAATGTATAAATATTTACATAAAAATTTGTTTATTCTAATAAATTAAATATATAATATTTTCATGAATATCTACTCTTATTAAATATTAAGATATATACGCGCCCAAAATTCTTACACCTTTAATCCGCTTCATTTTTGCGGCTCTGCCCATCGGACAATACGTGAGAAATTCACGAGAGCGACAAAGAATTCGCGGCCAATTAAAAGCTGATATAATGGCCAAGACAAATGACGACCGGGTCTGTTGGAGTGACAGCCGCAATTGTCTTAGGCATTTGACCATATACATAATCCGCCTGGCCATCTTATCAATGATATCAGACACCGAGAACTTGTTTCTACCAAGGTGGAGGCTGTAGTAGCAGCTGCTAACACAGATATGAACAAGTGATTTGCATACGGGGAACTCTTGTGGAGAAGAACATAAAGCCATCTTGTATCACCGGTGAACCGTGGAGGAGCACAACACGCCGAGGGGGTGGAGCAGAGAGCCAAGGCCGAACATGGTCAAACAAATCTGCAAACAAATTTCCTTCACCTTGTTGCAATCAATCAATACACTTCTGTCTCGGCGTCGACTGTCAACACCAAGCGAAATTTATCGAAGTGAGTTTCAACTGCTTACTTCCGTTTCGAGTGGCTGGAATCCGGCGGAGAAGATACACTTTAACCAACGCTTATGTTGGCTTTAGCTATGCACACTTATTTGCCTAAGTCTGTTAAATATTTCTTCGAAATAGCAGAGCACTAAAACCATAAATATTTATTAATTTATGAGCGAGGCATTTGTTTGAATTATGGCACCAAATTAAGCTCACACGAAAATAAGCCGCAGCTCTTAAAGTGCCTAAAATGCAGAAACCTCAACTCGAGCGGCGACGAGTAGTCCGTAAAAAGTTTAACGATTGCTTTTACAAAATCAAACCGGAGGATATCATTCCAATTAAATCCCACCTCTCTTAAGCCTCTTAAAACACCTCTTAAACGCCGCACCTGCTAGCTTAGATTCTTTATCTTTTGTGATTTATTGAAATATAATGCGTCGGCTCACATATATTTCGTGGCCAGGAAATACAAGCCAGAAAAAACCGCCTCAAAAGGAATTCATGCTGAAGCGAAATACGAAAATAAAATAAAACCAGTGGCATTGAGTCTTCGCACAAATAAAAACACACATTAATTTTAACTAAAGTAAAGAAGTGTTCAAAATTAAGCAACGTTTTAGCTGGCTCGGGTCCCAAAAGTTGATATATTTGCCTACCTCTCAGGTGTCACATTTTCATATTAATGGGGAGCAATGAAGCACCATAAGAAACACCGCGAGAGCAAACATTTTACGATCTATTTCGAAGAGGAAAACACACAAATTAGCATAGAAATAATTCAATTAGGCAACTTCTGATCCATTCTCAGGTTCATCATTAGCACACAAAGCTCTCTTAAAATCAGATCATAAAAACTCTTCCAAATATATAATATATACTAAATGAAATCAAAAAATTCAAAAAGGCAATCAAGAACGGGCGCAAACAACTGAACTTTTACGATTCGCGGGCCAGAAAACCACATTCTCTATTTTCTTGATTTTAATCAAAGTTCGGTTGGTAGCTTGTTTTATTTGCCAAAAACATTGCCGATTTGATTCGGGCGAAATGTGTGCGCATAAATTTGAATGTGAATTCAATTTAGTTTAGTTTTAAGAGCCCGACTCTCTGGGTTTTGAACCCGTTCTGGCCGGCATGGAGTGTTAATGGCACTTTTCTTTCATAACTCAGGCGCGTTTCTTATCTGAAAGTGTTATGAAGTGTCTTTTACATAAAAGTTATGGCCTTGTCTCCGGTTTCAGCTCTGCCTCTTCCCTTGAGAAGGAGCATATCTAATGATCTGTTGGCTCAGCACTATTTTAGTGTGACGCGCAAATGTTGCGAGTCCGGATTGGCCACTTGTAGATGGATGCTGGGGCTTAGGTTGTGACTGGGGCTGAGGCTGAGGCTGGGTCTGGGCCATTTGAATGATAATATCGCGGGTCGCCAGAATTATGGGCAGCCAGGGGATACTGGTTATGCCGTGTGATATAATATTCTATAATAACTAAGCATCGTGTTTAAACTAAAAGCCACCAAACTGTCTCAGCGCTCGCCCTGCCACGTTCGCCTATTTTAGGTGACTGTGTGAAGTTCAAGGAACCTGCTGACGCACGACTTCGTCTATATACTTATAATGCTCATACTTATTCTAAAGACGGTGTCAGCTATGAGGTGAGACTTTGAATGGTTTCATCTGCGGGTGGTCTATTCGCCACGGATGATTTATTTTTGGGAATCGAATTGAAAATCTGACAAGTCGAGCATTTGTCTTGAAATACGAGAGCCAACATGTTAATGGGAAATCTGAGTCTCTGAATAGCCAACAAAAGCTGAAGTGAAAATATTTATGAATTTTAATCTGCTTAAAGGCGCTTTTACTTTCAACAAAAGAAGAAACAAAGAAACAAGCCAATTCTAAGAGAAAGACTTTCGCTTTCGAGCTGGAAGAACTTTCGTCAGAAATGTTTAAAGTTAATTTAAATACTCGTTCTAAAGCGATCCTAATTTGTTCTGAACACGCCCACATTTGGGTTTTTTCTTTATAATTATCTCTTTAGAAATATATATAT
>JAEIHY010013183.1:0-16368 GCA_018904565.1 Drosophila tsacasi | reverse complement strand
GGATCAAGAGTTATGATTATTGCAAGCCAAAACTATCTAAGGCGCCACTGTGCGACGCCACAAAGAAATGTTTAGCGCAAAAAGATGAAACGAAAGAGAGATCGAGAGGGAACATAATGATGTCTGATCTAACTGCTTTATAGCGAAATACGCGACCCAATTTTTGCGCTTATCTGTGCCGCAGCTGCCACCGCAAAGAAAAATAGAACTGATTAGGGTTTTTTTCAAATGAATGAATCCCCACAAACTCGGGCCATTGACGTACCTTGCCGGAGACAGAGATGGAGACAGAGACAGAACTAATTGTAGTACCTCGTGGAATCGTGATCGGCGGAGATCACATGGGGTTATCTCCGACGATCCACCGATCCACCGATCCTGGGCAGGGAAAGCCTGATAAGTGTGAGCCCGGACTTCGGCTCGGTTAATTTATTGCCACAAGCTAGAACAATGGACGTGTGTGTGTATGTTACGTCGGCGGGTTCATTAACTTTCATCACGATCATCTCTGCATTAATTCCCAGTTGGGGGAAATTGATTAACACGAGCATTTAACAGGGAAATACTTTTATCCACTGCCGCATTTCTCAATATTTTATGCGTTTTCGGTTTTTCGCTTTTGTGCAGAAGAAGACGCGAAATACTCGAGAGTATCTCTGGGATTTAAAATTATTAATTTTCCATAAATCATCTAGCCTGAGAAACAAAAAAAAAAAAAAGAAATTCTCTCTCGTTTCGTTTCCATTCGCCAGCGCTGCCAACGCAGCGACAAATCAAATTTAATTGTTTATAAATAAAACGTTTTTCTCAATGATGATGATGCTCTGCCCTGAATTTTCCACGGACGGAGGAGACCTGCGCGAAAATTAGTTGCGTATTAGGCAAACATAAATTAGGCGACGCCGCGGTATAAATTAAATTTATCACTTTTGATAAAAGCCGAGACGAGTCTTGAGGAAATTAACGAAACGTGTCGGGTTAAAAATTATGATTCTCTCTCATTATTAAGGCCAGCAGCTGCTGCGCTCAATTTTGTACATTTTACAATAATATTTTGTTATTATCAGGACTTAGTCACGGGAATTGGGGTATTTTTTTGTGATTATCTTTCCAGTAAAGCAGAGGAAATGTTTTTTCCTGTGTGGGTGTCTTGCTTTTGAAATGTTTTTTGTTTAAATTCTTATCACATTTAGCTGAAATTGCCATTAGTAATTGACGACGAACTTATTTAGTATATTACGAATTCATTTTTAATCTGCTTTTTCTGGTAACCCTCAATTAACCTTTTTACTTAATTTTTTCTTCTTAAAATATTCGTTTCTAACAAAACCAATTTTTGCTTTCATGTTTCAACAAGTGCTAGTTTCAACAAAACTCTTCTCGACTTACAAATAATCTCCACAATTTCCATAAAAAACCATTCACAACTGCAATTCTAAACTTCACCCGTAAATCTCCATTGGAGTCATCTTCAAGTGCAAGTACAATCCAGACGAGTGTCCAAAGATACATATTTCAAGCGCCATGTACCACCGAATACTAAGTACTATTACTTTCTTCTTATCCCCTTGGAATTTTCAATTCCCCTGCTCAACATTTCTCATTAAACATATCAAGTAACAACCGCACAATAAACGTCACAAGTGAAAAAACCCACGGGACTTGGCTCGGCGAGGGCCGGGAAATCGTCGGAGGAATTTCCATGTGAGAAACGGAGCCACATAATTTATGGCCCTCACGGTGAAAGTTGATATAAATCTCAGGAGTAACTTAAAAATGAAGAAAAAAAGAGAATGGACCGAGAAACACGAAGTTTAAATTGTAGTCTGACATGTGGAAAAGTGCAGGTGTAAACTGCGGAGGGGAAAAGACGGGAAAAATCAGGAGGGGATATCCTCAAGGAAACAGGAACTCTCAGCGATGATGATGATGATGTGTTTAGGGGGAAATGGGAACTATACAAAATTATCTGCAGACAGTTGGGTTTCCTCTCTAAAGTGGAAATAAAGAGAGTTCTATTCTAAGTGGAAATATTATTTTTCCAACTAATTATTTTCATTTCAGGATAGATTTTGAAGTAGAAAATATTCCATATTTATTTACAGACCATAAATTACTACTTGAACTCCCTTTTATTCACATTATTTATTATTGCAACTAATTGTAATCATTTGGTTTTATTTTATTTATAAAACGCCATGGACAATAATTTGTGACTTTTTCAATGGGAAAGTTTTTTAATTTGTTCGCTTTAATTGCAAATAATTTTTAAACTTTGTACATCCCAGTCCCTTTAACCCTTGACCTTACAGTGTCCGCAATAACACTCGTACATACATAAAAATCCATTTAAAAAGTGGGGGGAAAACAACACGGAAAAAAGGCAGAGTAAAGGGTTGTGAGACCAAAAGGGGCGTTAAATAAATTGCTATTAATTTTTCACTCGCTCCGTTCGTCAAGCGACGGCGGCGCCGAAAAGACGAACCAGGCACAGGACTCGCTCTGAACTCTACACCTAAAGTGCATATAATTTTTCAATTTGAATTGTCTGCTCCTCCGGCTCCCTGCCCCCATTTTTGTGGCGGGGCAAAAGGTGGCCACCGGAACCAGCGTCGGGCAAACCCGCCAAATGAGTTGTGGCCAAAAAGTTGCAGCCATGTGTGTGTGTGTGTGTGTTTTTGTGCAGTTAAGCAAATATTTAATTGCTGCACTTTTTTCAGCTGAAAGTTGTGCCAGGACCTCTGTGTGTGTGTGTGTGTTTTTTTTGCCCATAATTTATGGCCTGCCATTTGGACTCGTTCCCCTTTGGTTAATGATGTTGACCTTAACAACAAATGTTAAATGTTGCATCAACAATGTTGGCCACCAATACGGATTGATATTCCCCGCTACCGCTGTCAACGCCTGCGGCTTCGTTCGTTGGCCATTTTAATGCCTTTTCAATAAAAGTGGCAGCCAGAACAAGTTTAAAAAAAGGAAAATCCCATTCTGTTGCCTACTTTTGTGAGTCGGCAGCCTGATTTCCATAATGAGAATCGTTTTCTGCTCGGCATTATTGTTATTTCTGGCAGCGTTTTTGTTTGCCGCATAATTAATTGTTTTCACACATAATAATTTAATACGGGGCCGAACACGTGTAAAAGCCAATGGCCAACAATATTAAATAAATGCAATGTGCCACATCAATTATAATTGGTTTGTTCGGAGTCTTTTTGGAAAGGAGAATGCAGTTTGCAGTTTGCATTTTGCAGTTTGCCTTCTGCCATGTGTCAATTGTGGCTGTTGTTGCCATTTTTGGGCCCATTCGCATGTGTTTAAATGTTGAAATGTCATTAACAAAGCCGTAAATTATATGCAACCGAAAGTGGCGATTTCCCCAAAGTGGACAAAGGGAGACAGAGATGTGTGGGGTTTATGTGGAGTTTGCAACTCATAAACCGACTGCTTTTCCTCGCTTGGCCAACTTTATTAGCTTTTTTGCGAGACTGGCAATCATCGCAGCTTAGGTAAATATTAATAACGACGGACAGCGGAAAGGAGTCCAGAAAAAAAGTAAAAACAAAGTTAAGGAGCAGGGAGAGTACAGTGGAAAATACTCGTGAAGAATTTAATATAATTTAGGAACAGAAAAAAACAAAGTTATTGTAAAATATTTAATAAAATGTTGTAAAGGTGCTAAAAAATGTATGTAACAACGGAGTATACCATTTAAAACAAATATTTTATGGCTTGGGTAAACTTTTCTGGGGTCCAGAGGATTACTATTAGAAATTTCATTGGAAATAAATATACAAAGAACTCAAATCTCAAGTTTTTCATTAAGAATAAGAAAATACAAATTTTAATTCTTTGTATTTATTAAACGCTTTCTATTTGTAGTATTTTTAAAGTATATGTTATTTTGTAAAACAATTATTTCTATTACATCCACTGTATCCCAAAAAAAAAGAAATCTCCTCTCATATTTGATTTTCGGGGCTTGTCGGGGATGGTGTCAAACTTTTTCATTTCACTTGCTGTCTTGTTCCTATATGAGGAAGGTAAAAAAGATGCGCTCTCCAATGCCCCTTCCCTAACCTCCCCTAAAACACAACCTCCCCCTCCTAGAAAAAACAACAACAAACTAGCCATATGAATTTATGACCAACAAAAGATTGGGGGGAAAAGTTATAAGAGCGAGAATGGGAATGGATGTGTGTATATTTTCCTGTAAGGGAAAGGGGGACTGCAACAAAATTATAATTTATGTGGCTTTAATAGCCGCTGGGTAGCTCCAAGGTGAACCAGAACCAGGACCACTCTTTTTTCACATCTTTCTCCCAATTTCTCCCCAATTTCTCCCTTCGACTTTCGTCTTATCAGCTTGGGACGTCTGAGGCAGACCTGAGTTTTCTTTTACAGCCGCCTGTCTCGCTTGAGGAAAACCCCCAGAAAGATGGCGACGAAGGACAAGGAAAAACAAGTGCGTGTGTCTGGGTAGGGGTGTGTGTTGTGTGTAGGTGTTATCAGGTCGAGTTGATGCCTGCCTGTGGCAACATTTATTTTAATGCCTTATCACAACGGCAAGGCCTTAGAAAAAACACAACACAAATGCACAATTGGGAGTTATGACAGTCTGCCTTCATATTTTTCTATATAAAATATATATATGTGAATGATGTATGTATGTATGTTACATCTACTTTTTTATGCCCCGTTTTGTGATAACACCCCCAATTGTTTTCCTCCGCCGTCATTGGGGAATTTACGTTTTTACTAGTTCTCCTTAGTGTTCGGTAAACGCCTACGTTTTATTTTTATGCCGTCCTTATCATAGTTTATTGTTGTTGTTGTTCCTGGCTGCCTGACGAACGATAAAAAAAATATATATACAAAAAAACACAGGAAAAACCTCTCGTCGATCTTTAATTCCCTCGAATGCAGGCGATAAATATGGAATGGTGGCCCCTGAATGCCTGTTTCTTAAAGGTTTCTTCAACTCTTGTGTGCGGTTGTGTCAACAGGAAATATGCATAAGGTTTTGCTGAAATCGAGAGATCCGTACTTGGATCGGTTGGATTGGGATGTGTGGATTGGATTGGGACTGGACTTGACTTGGCTTTGCTGGCTGCTGGATGTACTTGTTATCGCTGAGCCCGCTCACTTCCCTTTAACCGCGAACAAAGCCCACGCATTGTGTTCTGCTCAACGTGATGGTGTGTTCAAAGATCAAACTGAATATAAATCTCTTACTTTTCCCCCTTTTTTTTTTGTGCTGTATGTATTTATGTTTGCGATTATGTATGAGTAACGATCCACGAACTTTAAAACGTAAGACTCTCTCGGGAATAAGAAATCTGCGGCTTATCAGCTTCCAGGAATTGTAATCCTCTGACAGCATTATTTTGCAGGTTTAGTCATCGCCTTTGGAGGGGCTTTGTAGAGGGTTTCTTAGGCTCTGACTAACTTTTGGGTGAGCAAAGGCATTCAAATTCGAAAGCTTTCAAGTATTTTCTTAAAATTTCGTGAGAACTGTGAAATTATATTCAGCAGAAATTGTAATATACACTTTAAATCAAGTAGAATCTGATTATGCGCCTTAAAAATGACAGTTTTAAGCTTAGAAACCTTGAACAATATGTTGTTCTTTGTTCAGTTTTTCACAGATATCTACAATCGTTAATTGTTGTGTTTCTTATAAAACTGTGTCTGTCTTTTTTTTTGAGGAATTACTAATTAACAACTAATATTTACACCCCTTGTATTATCATGTTTAATGGTGACACATTTATTTATTTAATTCTTATCCTTTCTCTAAAGTTTTTCTTTTAATTTTTTTTTTGGAGTAGCTTCGAGAGGTTTAATGTCAATTATTCAGTTAGTTACTTTTGTAACGTATTCAAATTTATATTAAAGGACTTAATATATAAAGGTGACTCACCTGAGAGACATTCTGCGTCGCTGGCTGGCCACAGGGCGAGTGCAGCAGCTGATGCTGCTCGAGCTGCTCCCGTGTGGCAAAGGCGGCCGTGCACTGCATGCAGGGATAGGCACCGCCCAGCTCCCGTTCTCCGGTGGTGGAGCCCGGGCTGGAAGTGGATCGGGGAGCACTCAGATCCAGATCGTAGGCAGAATTGCTGCCCACGCTGCTATTGCTGCCTGGTAGCTGAGGTGGTAGCAGTTGCTGCAAGGCCATCTGCTGTTGCTGGTGATGTTGCTGCTGCTGCTGCTGGTGCTGTTGCTGGGGCGAACTGGAGCTGGCGGTTCGGGCGGATTGCATGGCCAAAGCGGCGGCCATAAACTGGGCTTGCAATTGCAACTGTGGCGTTCCATGGGGCAGGTGAGCGAACAAGTCGCTTGGTGGCATGGAACCAGGTGAGCACATAGGTGACATCTTTGGCGTTGTGCTGCTATTGTTATTGTTGTTGTGGTTTTTGGTCAGCTCGCTATTGTTGTTGTTATTGTTATTACTGGGATGGGCACTGATGTTGTTGTTGTTGTTGCTTGAGATGCTGCCAGTGGCCTGTGCTGGTGACTTGATGTACCGCCGACTGCTGCTGCCACTGAGATTGCTCTGCTCATCCTCGGCATCGCTCTCGGGCTGGTTGGCAGCTCCACAGTTCAGCTTGTCGTGGGGATGCTCGCTGGCCATGTGCTCGGTAAGGCTCTGGTTTTTTTGAGGAATTAAAAATGTATTTGGAAATTTATTATAAGATAGATTTTAAGCTAATTTTAGAAGAATTTCAAGTGTAATCAATAAGTGTATTTAGTCATTTTCCCTCAACACTCACCTGAAACCCTATGAAGCGCTTGTGGCACTGGGTGCAATTGACCATGAAGGCATCTGCAGCCGGACCTGGTTGTGCAATCTGGGCATCCTGCGCCGCATTGCCTGGATTGCTGTGCTTCGGCGACTGGTTGTGGTGCAGCAGACTGGAGGCCAGCGAGGGAACTGCGAGGGAGAGAGCAGGGGGGAAAACAAATTAACTGCCAGATCGTTTAAGAACCATAAAAATATGAGCGAAGCAACTTGAAAACCAAATGAGAAATGCCAAGTGTGAAGGGGAAGGGTTTTTTAAGTTCTAAAGAATGCACAGAAAGGAATTTTTGAATTATTTCCCAAGCTAGAAAAGCTATTTCAGGCCTTCAAAAAGGGTTCGTTACTCTTAGTAGCTGTATCTTAGCTTGTTATTTCCTAATTCCTGATGATTTTTCTTATTAAAAATCTTAAAAATTTTTGGTAAATAATGTGAATTATTGATTTAAATTACATTTTAGCTTCAAAATCCAAGTGATCTCATTTATTTTTCTTCGAGTGCCCTCAAGGGCTGGTCGGGATCGACTTAATTTCGTGGCAAATCAACTTCGCGGGCCTTCACGCAAGGCTGGAATCCATGGAGGCGATGATCTCATGGTTCCCCCAAACCACCAAAGAAACCAAAGCGAAAAAGCAAATAAAAAAAAGAAGTGGAGGAGGAATTAAAAAGAACGCACAAACACACACACACACTTGAAAAGCAGAAAGTAAAAGGCAAAAAGCAAGAAACAAGAAGAGTTGACTTAATCAGTTGAAAAAAGCGTTCAAGCATGGCAGAAAGAGAGAGAGGCCAGAAGCAGCAGCAGCAGAAGATTGCTTTGTTCAGCCCCGAGGGTCACTCAATTGCCCTCTCTTTCTTGTATCTGTATCTGTGTGTGCTTGTGTATCTGAGAACTCTCTACCTCAGAGATACTCCACAAAATGGAGTTTGTGTGCGCTTCTTTCTTCTTTCAGTTTCTTCTTGGTCCACACAAAGCGAGTCTTTGTTCTGATCGCTACCTTAATTTAAGCCAATTAACCGAGGCAACATCATCACGATCAAAACAGACGCTCGCATAGGGGCTGTGGAATGAATGAACCCTGCTACCTTTCGCGGTAACTGTATCTGTATCTGTATCTGAGGGCTGTCGCTGGTTCAATCAAGCGCAATCTACAAAAGTTCATTGCACGTTTTCACTTTCGATAGTTGCAATCTCTCTCTCTGTCTTAATTGATTTCCATGCGGGTACCGATGCCGATCGAAAAGGGAATTATATAGAATATATAGAAAATATATGTATATATAGTGGCAGGCACCACCTTGCCACTTAAGAAGCCATTAAAAGCCATTATAGGACAACAGCTGACACGCGCAGATCTCCTCTCCCGATCGAGTTCATAATTTTGTTGTTTCATCCAAAGAATTTATTTCGCTCGCCCTGCCTAATGACATTTTTATTAAAAGTTGTAAAACGAAAACACTTTTTTATAGCCCTACACAAACACACTCACACGCAGACATTATGTTTCATCAGCATAATATGCTTGAAAGAAAAATGCGCCTGGAAAGGGAGAGAGAAAAACAACGTGAAACTCAACAAGTGTGTCACCAGCTCATTTAGCTCAATCAATTTTTCATAACCGAGCCGAGAGTCGACGCGTGAGGAATTATTATTAACGCAATATCGGCCAGAGAATTCCCAATTTTACACTTTTTTTTTGTCGGTATACATGTATATATTTTTTATATTTCTCCCCTGAAATATTGAAAGTGTCCCGCAAATTAATTTCAATTTATGCGCGGAGACCAAAAACTCAAAATGAAAAGGAATTTTCTTGTATTTGTTTCTACGGAACTTGAGCGTTATTTGTTATATATATTTTGTCACTGTTGGTCTCCGCTTTCAGTGGCAATGCCTTTCAACTATTTTGCGCTTAACGCGAACCAATTGAAGTTGATTGATAGTGTGTGTTAGGTGGGGCGCCCCGGGGAGGCAGAAATCGGAAGAGAGAGCCAGAAATTTGTTCAAAGAAAAATAAGGTAGATTTTTAATTTGGAAACTTTATGGCAAGAAACGCAAAATTTAAAGTCGAAATTTAGAGGGGAAGAAAATCTTTAAAGGTAGGACATACAAAGTTTTGGAAATCAATAAAATATGAAGTGTACTTCTAAATAGAAAAAACTCCCTTTTATTACATTAATAAGTGTCAAAAATATTTAAGAAAAGGTTTAAATACTTTTAACAAATAAAATGGAATTGCTGGGTCTCATATATTTAATTTTTTGAGTATATAAAACATTTAAGACTTTAAAAAAATAAAAGAAATATTTTCCTGTTATATATTTTTAATTTTTTAAAGTTAAACTACTAAAATTCAATATTAACCAATATTTCATTGCCTTAATGATCCTAAAAAATATTTTATACCAAATTCAAACCCCATTAAACACAAAATCTTTATTATTTATATAAACTTTCAATAATAAAGTTTACAAACTCAAACAGGATTACATTCCGTTTTAAGCAAAGGATTAGCGCCATAAATAATAATTAAATTGTTTTAGTTAAAACTAATAAAAACAATATATAGCCTGCTTTGACAGTTGCCAAAATGTTGATTGGGGCTGTATATTTCGTTTGTTTTTTAAATTTGTATTGTTTTTACTAAAGAAAGAGGCCATATTTATGGGCGGCGGCACGTTTGCCAAAAACAAAATCTGGCCAGTAAATCGCCAATCAAAATGCCAGGCAGACTTTCAAAAGGGAAATCTTCTGGAACGATGTCAAGTGTTTTTTGGCTGATGTTGCTGGTTCACCTGTGCGGTGTGGAAAACACACGCACACAAAAAAATCAAGGGGAAAACTAGGGGGAGGGAACGGATGTGGGTGCTGAGACGGCGGAGGGTCGAGCATATTATAAATAATACGTAGATGGGGCAGGCGGGCGTAAATCAATGGCAAAATAACCCAGCCAAAGATACATTTGTATTTGTATCTGTAGCTGATGAGGGGAACTATCCTATCTTTCTGCGGCACCCACTAATTTTATGTGCTTTTTTTATTGCCAACTTTTATTAGCCAGACATATTTCGACTAAGCCCGGCTAATGCAAATTTATTTATTTCTCTTTTCTGCCTTTTGCCTTGGTTTTGGTTGTGTGTTTTGAAAATTATTTTCAGCATTTAATTTATGTTTAGCAGCGCCTTCTATTTTTTTTCCTTCGTTTTATTTTATTTTTTCCACCTGACTTTTCTCACTGTCACTCGGTGGCCCAAAGTGTTTTTTAATATTTCACTGACAGCCGATTGTCACAACGTATAAGCGGGGGCGTCTATATTTTCTTTAATTCTTTTTTCTGGGTTGGGAAACCCAAGTCGATGACAATTTCTTAGTCAAGCAGGTGAGAGAGGGAATTTCTTAGCTTAGCTATTTGCTGACGCACTTTGCAGACAAATCGACGACAGGTGGCGCCTGGGGGGGTGAAGTCCCTGCCGCTGCCTGGTATTTAATGCAAATAAACATAAATTTTTAGCACTTAATTATAAACAGACAAACAGCGAGGGGGGCTGCACTCATTTGCAGTCAATGAACGTGGTTAGCATATTTATGAAATAAATATTCTCATCTGCAAATGAGCGGCGAGTACACTTAGTACCAAGAGCTAGCTAATTGCGGCTGTGAAAAACGACACTATCAGACATTGGGGCAATTAATTTGGTAAATGAAAACCTGTGGGAAGGCGGCGGCAGCAGTCTGGTTGCCATTTTGTATATAGTTATTTAATATCCCACAAAAGTCGGGCTTCGGACGTGCGAAAGTTTATAGTAGAGAGAAAAAATCTACGCCCCCGGTAAGGGAAATTCTTTCCGCGGAGGGTCTAGAGTTTCGATCCGTGTCCAATCTCAAGTGCCCAGCAATCGAGAGAACCGAGAGAAACACACACACATGTGAGTGGCATATGGAGTTGTCCTCGATAATCGCTCTAAATTTGGAATACTCTTTCGGGGACCTTATACCTTCTACCTACAGATTGGTGCACAGAGAGAAATGAACCGGAATATCAGTTGGGTTAAATATTAGCCAGGGAATAACCTTCATATTTAAATATTTTTAAAATAAACATAAATATCTCACATATTCAATTCAAACTTGTTTTTATTGACATCTTTGAAGTGATTTCTTGGTTGATATTTATTCTCTCTTACTCTCTAATATATTTTTGTAAATATTCTTTAATTTCCCTTTAAATTCCCCTTGAAAACGTCTACCATTTTCTCTCTGTGTCACACCTTTGCCCTGGTCTACTCTCCACTTTTTTTTCCCAAATGGGCACAAAGGTGGCCGTGCTTGCCCCTCAAGTGGCGAGATGCAAAGGTGCAGATTCGAAGCCAGACGACGGAGTTGCTATAAATAGAGACTTCTTTTCGAGCGGGGAGATGCATTTCTGCCGTTTTGCTGCCCTTTGCGTTTATTTGTTTGTTCAGCAAGCTGATGCTGCGTGGCTGCCTGGCTGCATGCTGCATGCTGCATACTGCAGCGTTGCACGTTGCAGCAGAGCCACGTTTATTTTATTTGTAGCATTTTGCTTTGCTGAGTGTGAAATTTTAATAGCCAAGCGAGCCGTGTCCGTGTTCGTGTCCCTGTCCCTCTCTCCATATTTAACTGAGGCATCTTTGAGGCAGGGCAGGGCAGGATAGGGAAAAACATATGTGTCCCGGGGGCGCAAAACTATTTCTGCGATTTACCTTGAAAAAATATACGCAGAAAAATACATGTGTGAGTGTGTGTGGGCGTACTTTGGTTTTTGAAATTGGAGTTGTGCCTGGCAAAGCAATTAGAGAAATATGCCCAGCACAGAGGTGTTCCCGAAGGGAGAGGAAAGGATGCAAAAGATGCATGCTTGCAACTCCAAAAGAAACTAGAGATCCGTAAGATACTACTCTTTCAAAAGGCAAGCAATTAAGTAAATATGCCAGGAAGAGAGGTGTTCAAAGTAAAGGAAATACATGATGGCTTTGGATTTAAGATAGTTTCCTGTATCTGTATTCCATGTATTTAGTTATTTAGTAAGAACTCAATAAATAATAATAACAAGCTCAAATATTAAAAACTTTGGTTTCTGAACTCCAAATAAAATACATATCTATTTTTTAGGAACCATAACAACATATAACTTGCGCAATATGCATTTTTAGGAATCAAGTCAATAAATAATATGACACTTTTTCGTTTCAAGTATTTTTTAACGACAGTTTTCTGAGAATTGAAGAAAAACTTTAAAAAGATTGTAAAAAATAAGTACTATATTTATGATTTTGTCATAAAAATATGGCACTTTAACTGATATATATAAGAAACTCAACAGAAAAAATCTCTTTAGCTCATATATGTAAGAAACTCAATAGAAAAGATACATAAAACATATATTATATATACTTTAAAACTAAAAGCAAACTGATCTGAAGAGAAAATATATAAATATTTGTCTTCATAAAAACCCAAACTTGTTTTTAAAGACAGAAATATAAACCGTTTTCTTTAACCATTTAAAACTTTGGCTCTTCATTACACTGAAATATATGTAACCAAAGTTCAGCTTAACTTGGCTAATTGATATTCACTTCGTTCTCAGAGCGTTAATAAATTTTTCTACCCAATCGCTGAAAAAAAGGCCTCGAAAAAAAGAGTCTCGAAACAAAAGCGCAGCATCGAATGCAATTGAAACTTTTTCTGCTGTGCCGCAACAGCAGCAGCCACAATAGAGCCGTTGACTATTTTTGTTTATTTAAAAACTTTTTAACAATTATTGTGCAATTGTGCGAAATTTATTGCAATTGAACGCCAATCAGAGTGGGAGTAGTAGCACTCGAACCTCCCTTTGCATCAGCCTTTTTCCAACGTTAACCAAAATCGTTTACATGTTAAATTGTGCCTGCCAAAGACTGAGGAGGAGCCTCCACTTTTGGCGCTGCAATTTTGCCAGGCCCTTTGGCAACACCTTTTTTTCGGGTAAGTAAAAAGGGGTTAGGTGGGAATTGGGGGGATGCTGAATGCTGCACCCTTTTGTTTGCGCCGATTTTTTGGCACTTTTTTGTTCAGGTTCGGGGGTAGCAATTGTGCGGCTGGGCATTAAATAAATAAGAAAAAATATTCACAAAAAAATTTCAGAGAAAAGGCAGCAGGTCCCAGGCAGCAACATTCCGTGCAATTTTCACTTTACAACTGTTTCAAAGTTATCTTTGTTTCAATTGTGTGCACAGTACCAAAAAGGGAGCAGCAAAAAATATTGGCAAACAATTTACTTTTGAGCAGCAGAGCCAAAATAAAAGTAAAAATGTGGCAAATAATTTGCCCAAAGCTGCGGCAGGTTGAACACAACACACACACCCACTGATACAGGATATCAAAGAGGACTTTCCCCTCATTGATTTATTGTCTTTGTTGCTCTCTTTTTTTCTCCAATTTAAAGCTGAAAGCCAGCAGGGAAATGTGTTTATTTTTGGGCTAAAATAAACTCCAACTCCACTTGAGCTAAGGCCTGGCTCTATGCAGAAATTAATCATCTTTGGCCAGATAGTTTGGGGGCCAAGTTTGTTTAATTTCGATTACCAGAAGCAGCAGACTGCAAAGTGAGAGAGAGAGTCCTGTCACTCCTGAAAGATGCAGGATGGGCTGGAGTTATAAATGGCGCTTGAGACAAGGACCAGCATATAAAGCTGACAGCCAACGACAGCATCCTAGAATGATTAATTAGACAACTTTCACAGGGAGTTTCTCTACAGTATATAGTATCTATATATCGAAACAAAATCAAATCAATTCAAATCGAAGCGAGTTCAAGATACAAAAGTCAGATACCGAACGGCAACAACTTTGATGGGTGGAAATTAGCGCTGATTTAGGGGCCACGAGTCTGCCTATATAGTATATATAATTATAGCTGCCAAAGGGGGCGTTACCACCTAGTGTGTCTAGGTGATAACAGGCGACAGGTTTTCGCCTTGGCGAAATTATATATTTGATTTACGGCATTTTGGAGCCGTTACGAAATGCGACACAACACACGCTGAAAATTAGTACACAGCTTTTCCAAAAATCTCTGAGAATCTCTCTCGAAAAATCGTAGGAAACAGTGAACAGAATTTCGTGTGTTGCCGGCGATTAATATCCATCGCAGCAGCAGCTGCCCAGCGCCATCAAAAGTTGGCCAGGAAAACAACAAAAAGCACAACAAGAGCACAGTATACTGAGCCATATATCTCGTGGGGCGCATCCACACACAATATATAGAGTATGTGGGCCAACCTGTGTGTGCTGCTGATCGATTAGCCAAACTATCTGTTCTTGTTCGAGGGCTTTTAGTTCCACCCACAGAAACAGAGCTGCTTAAATAGCCATAAATTATAATTTATGGGCGCTACACCGCAGCCTCTTCTTTCTTTCTTTTTTTTTGGGAACATGTGCAATTAATCCGTCTCTTTAGCGGACTTATCAATTGTCAGTTGCCGGTTGAAAAATCGTGGGCGTTGCTTTGGAGATTTCCCTGACAGATTCTCCAGCATTTGCTTTAGCTTTTCTCATAACTTTTCCCCCATTTTTCCTAAGCGCTTTCAATTAATTTGTGTTGCAAGGTGTGAGCATTCGATGAGCTCTGCCCACTGACAGTTTTATGCCTTGTTTACACTCACTCTCAAGCACACACAATGTGGCCATTAAGAACAGGTTTCTTGAAAGAGGTTCGGTTGTACCTGCGCATGCGGTTGCCCCTGCTTTTAGGGGTAGCTACACAGCTATACTACCTGTCGTGTTTCAAGTGGGAGGAGATTGTGCCAAGGCAAGGCCAGGTTGCCAACAAATCAAATTGAGATGTGGCTGCAATTGGTTGGGAATTTTACAGTGAAGAACGAGAGGCCTCGCAACTAAGTATATAGTTTTCGTATCCCGCATGCTGCTGATCGAGCGCAAAGTTTCCGTAATTCGAAACCCGGCCACACGATCCCTGTTTCTTTTTTTTTTAATATTTTTTCCTCTGAGGTAAAGACCACACATTGGGTTCTTAAAGATGGCGGAGTGAGATAGAATGGTTTCCTGGAAACTGGCAAGCTTGCATCCTAAAGATTCCCGCGCAAATCACTCACACACACTTGCATTTCTGAGCGCAATTGTTTACTGATAGCGACTTTGATTGGATTTGTGGATGAATCATAGGTGGAATCGGCCGTGGCATCGTTATTAGATCACTTACACTGCATGGTGAAGGCGGTGGATGGCATGCTCTGCTGTATGATGGTATCCTCTTGGCCGAAACGTGAAGACGACGGCGCCAAACAGGACAACATTTGGAATGCTTGTTATTGTGTATATTTCTAACACTTGGATTGTTTTCTCTTTTCTATTCTATTGCGAATTTCGGGGTTCTCTTTTGGGGGGTTTTTGAGATTTAGATATTCTTGCGGGGAAGAAAACCACACGTGTTGGGCGCCATTTGAGTACAAGGGCCTTTTCGGGTTTGTCTGGCGGCGTTTTGCAAACTTTCAAACACAATTTATTATTATTAATTTTTCCATTGGTTTTTTTCCTGTAGAATCAACAACCGAAGCACACTTGAGATTTTGTTCGATGCGAGATATAATTCTTGTTGTCTGCGTGATTTTACTGTTACTACTACTGCTCGAGAGCGGCGTGTGCTGCCGTCGCGACGTCCAATTTTCAACTGAATACTGAATGATTCCTAAGTCCCAAGTTTTTCCCAGCATCTGAGTTTTCCGCTGCTTTCACCGCTGTCGCCGCTGTCGTCGTCCTCGTATTCGTGTGCCAGAAGAGAGAGAGACAGTGTTGGACGGCAAAAGAGCGCCGGAGCCAATGTGTTCGTGTGTTCTTTGGCGAGGGTGTGTGTGCCTTTGCCACCACCAGCATAATATAGCGGTGTAACGGTTTTACCGTTGCTCGGACCGAGTGTGTGTGTGTGTATGTTGTGAGTGCTGCCGAGGTGATATGAGTGGGGTGGTAGTGGTGGCAGAGCCAGTCGCTCTCCAATTGGGAGAGCACTGCGCTCTGCTGCTAAATCGCTGCTATATAGCTGCTATATAGCAGTATAGCTATATAGCTGCTATATCGTAAATATTGAGGGGTAAATATCGTAACATAACGTAAGGGTGTCTTTTGCGTTTAACGTTAACATATGGCTGGTATATTTATTTATTATGGATTTATATTGACCAAGCGACTTAGGAACCTGTTTTCAACATTTGAAGGGTGTCTAAGAATTAATTAATTTTTTTTAATTTGGAAAACGAATTTTCATAATTTAATCATTTTCATCATTAGAATTCGAATTTTCATTAGAGATTATAGCAATAAGTGTAAATAAGTTAGTTTATTGTTGTCTGAAATGATTTTATTCCGAATTTAATTAACCTTTGTTGTTTTAGAGATTTGTTCTTCTTTATTTAAAACTTGGAATACAAGAAGGATGTCTAGGAATAATTTATTTGAATTGAAATTTCATTAGTTGATGGGTCGGTAGGTAGATAGGTGCAAGTGGTGAGGCTACTCTTGGCTAAGTAACCTCCAATTAGAGCTTGGCTCCGT